>PVJX010012930.1:0-48852 GCA_004027295.1 Dolichotis patagonum | reverse complement strand
TTCTTCTGAAAAATCCCCTACAAGAGGGCCAGGGATTTAGCTCAGTGGCATAAGTGCCTGCCTGGCAAGTGCAAGGTCCTGAGTTTGATTCCTAGTTAAAAAAAAAAAAAAAAAAAAAAAAAAAACCTACAAAAGAGGAAAAGGACTGAGAGTTTCCAGCATACATGCTGAATGGAACTGGGTTTTTTTAGCACATTGTTAGTGGGAAAGAAAAGTTTGTGGACATGACAGCTGTGCGGCGTGTGTGAAGGAGAGGCAGGGAGGGATGCCCACAGCTCATGTTCTCCCATGTTAATAAGCCTGGAAGCCACGTGTGCTGTGCAGAAACTACACTCAGAGTTCATAATCAAGATCCAGTCAAGGCTAAGCCTTAACTTTTTAAAATCCCTATTCCTTTTGGTTTCTATATGTTGTCTTAAGGGTGGCATCCATGAATTCCTTTTTCTATGTAGGTTTTATTGGAAATAATAACTGGACTTCCAGCTGTGGATGAAAAACGTGAACCTCAGTTATTAGTAAGTGAGAGATTCATATTTTTCTAACTTTTGCATTTATAGTTGTCATATTATATGGGTAAATTTGGCATCTGGAGATGACATTTTCCATCAACAGTGTTTTCCACCAACAATATGCATATTATGGAAAGAGCATTAAATAGTTCTAACATCAGCTCGGCCATGAAGTACTTGTGAACCCTAGAAAAGGCATATGTATGTATGTATATTATGTATATTCTTTGTTCTAGTTTCTTCGAGTAAAATGAAACTAGAACTAAAGGATTTTTGAGGTTCACTCAGTTTGTTTTTGTTACTTTTTTTTTTGGTACCAGGACTCAAACTCAGGACCTCATGCTTTCCAGGCAGGTGCTGTGCTGCTGAGCTATATCCCTGGCCCTATTTTTACTACTTTTAGGGTGGTTACCAACAGCATTTTCATCTCACAAACAAACAAAAAACAAACAATCATGACTTCCTTTCAAATTTGTGTCAGAATAGTATTGCTAGTAAAAGGTCTCTGTTCTAGGGCCAAGGATATAGCTTAGCACCGCAACACCTGCCTGGCAACCACAAGGTCATGAGTTCGATTCCCAGTACCAAAAAACAGTTCCCTATTCTACTTTGAAGTACTTTGTGGAATTATCATAGAAAACATTGCCTGATTATTTTTATAGTAGACATTTCATTGATAACTTATAAGCAAGATAACTGAATGGTAAAATAATAGGAAACTTATGCTATGTCCTTTTTTTTCTATATAGTAAATTTTGAAAACGTTGAGATTTTTATAAAATTAAAGATTTATGGAACTGTCTACTATCATGCATAAATTTTTCTTAAAATTAACTAAACATCTACACTGATTTTTTTCTAATTTTTGTGACCTGATGAGAAAAACCAATGCCACAAATCGGGGTGGGGGGAGGGAATAAATATATATATTAGATTATGTCTCTAGAATTAGGATTAGAAAGGCATAATTTATTTGCTCAAGGGTCTGGTGCCTTCCCCTTCTGAGGAAACTGTAAATACAGTATCAATATGTAATAATTTTATTACATGTTCATTATAAACTCATACATTATAAAGCTTTCTATGCTGTACTGGAAATTTAATAGTGCTATGTTACATAAAATATGCTTTACATTAGAGAACATGTATAGAAGTTAGTATTATGAAGTCATATTTAAATTTTAACAGTGGCACATTAAAAAGTAAAATTTTGTGTTAGAGAAATAAAATTCCCTGTCCTGTTGGTTATTGGAGGTCAGAAAAGAAGCCTAGGCTTGAGATGCACTCTGTGTGTAGTGTGTGTGTGTGCGCGCGCGTGCACATGTGCACACATGCATATGTGTGTGGCACTGAGGATTGAATCGAGAGCTTTCACTAACTTGCCTAGGTAGCATTCAACCTTACAGTCTTTCCACCTCAGCCTTCCAGAGTCTACTACAATTACAGGCATGTACCAACACACCCCGCAGGAGGTGCCATTTTTCAACCATTCATGTACAGACTTAAGCAGAGCATGATTGTATAATATTGAGAAAGTATATATATGAAAAATGCAAGACGATGGCAGGCATGATGGTGCATGCCTATAATCTCAGCACTCAGGAGGCTGAGGCAGGAGGATCACTGTGAGATCAAGGCCGGCCTGTATTACAAAGCAAGCCCCTTTCTAAAATAAAATAAAATAATAAAATAAAATAAAATAGAATAGAATAGAATAGAATAGAATAGAATAAAATAAAATAAAATAAATAAAATAGAATTAAAATAGAATTAAAATAGAGTAAAATAAAGTAAAATAAAGTAAAATAAAGTAAAATATAAAATAAAAAAATATAAAATAAATAAAGCTACAGAGAAGAAGGAGAAAAAGAGGCAGGGAAAGCTAACAGTGGCACCTAGTATTTCACTGTCTTACAGTTTGTGCTTTTTAGGCAAGGCCTGCCTGGACAAAGGCCTAAATTTTCCATAAAGTTACTTAAGACTCTTCACTTTAGAGTATACAAAAACCTCAAAAAACTGACTTGAGTGAGTACTGAAAAATACAGAATCTCTCACAGTGACAAGTTCTGTACTTCTTCATTTAGTGGTGAAGAATCATGAAGCTTCAGGGAAGATTCCCCCATTCTTAAAGTTTGAACATGGTTTGACTTTAAAGTAAGATTTTAACACAAGTATTGCTGAGAAGTGTCATTTAATGAATGAGCCTTTATATCACTGTATTTTGGCATTGCTCAAACACTTTCAAAGATTATTTTTTGGAAGGGTTTTTGGAATGTTTATATTGTATCTCTCAAATAATCTTTCCCATCTTTATTAGTTTCCATAAGCTACCATTAAAAAAAGTACTGGGCTGGGGATTTAGCTCAGCAGCACAGGCGCCTGCCTGACAAGCACAAGGTCATGAGTTTGATTCTCAGTACCAAAAAAAAAAAAAAAAAAGGCACAAACTGGATGACTTAAAGTGACAGACATTTTATCTCAGAATTCAGGAAGCCAGAAGTCTGAAATCAAGGTGCTGGCAAATCAGGCTCCATCTGGAGGGTCCAGGAGAAAATCCCTCCTTGCTTCTTCCAGCTTCCAGCAGTGTTATTTGCCTCCCAACCCCGTCACTCATCTCTGCTTTGTGGCCGCTTAGTCTTCTCTGTGTCTTTCTTCCTCTATCTCATAGATGCTTGTCATTGGATTTAGTGACCATCTCAATAATCCAGGGTGATCTCCTTGTAAGATGCTTACCTTCATCTACAAAACCCTATTTTTCCTGATAAGATCACGTTCACAGGTTCCAGAAATTTTGAGGTCACCATTCAACCCATCCTGGTAATACTGTATACCTCTCTCCCAATCATTATTAATTATTATCAGGGTCTTAGCTCCTTTTTCTTTTGATTGTTTTGGTGGAGACATACAGGGGGTGTCCAAGTCCAAAAGCATGTCAGGGATTAGATCACCCTGTGCTGCTGATGCGAGCACATAAGCAATGAGCTGATACCATAAATACAACATTTAGGAGGCAAAGAGTGAACCTATTTAGAAGCAAAAATCTATTTATTTGTTTCAGGCTTGTCCAATATGTCTTCAAGTCTTAATAAGACCATAAAAGAAGATAGTGAAATAAAAATACATGCTACTAAAAAATAGATGAGTTTAAATAATTAAAAGTTATAGTCTATTTCACTTTTATTTGAAACTTTTAATAAAATGTTAACACTCAATTTAAAGTTGGATATTAAAGAAGAAATTGAAGATGAAGAAAAGACAATTGAAGATTATGTGGATGTAAAGATGGCGGATGCTGATTCCACTTCAGTTGAAGCTATGTACTCTGTTGCTAGTCAATGTCTGCATGAAAAGAAAAATAAGAGACCAGACATTAAGAAGGTATTAATTTTTGTATTCATTTAAAAAAATGAAGGGGATGAGGTTTATCCTTTTTTCCTACATGTACATTTCAGACTAGCTGTGTAATATGATTGCTTTGTTTCTTCTTTTTAAAAGGTTCAACAGCACCTGCAAGAGATAATAATTTCATCAGAATAGACTCATTTTTTGTTTTTTGGATTTTGGGTTTTTTTGATACAGGGAATTGAAGTCATGACTTCATGCTTGCCAGGCAGGCACTTATGCCACTGAGCTAAATATTCAACTGTCTATGCCATTTTTTTTTTTTTTTTGGTACCGGGGCTCGAACTCACGACCTCATACTTGCCAGGCAGACGCTTAAGCCACTGAGCTAAATCCCCAACGTCTATGCCATTTTTAAAGTTGCTTTTTTTCAAAGTATTCTTTATCTTTAACAAGGCAGCATGGGGCAATGCAATGGTTATTAAAGCATATATTGCATCTCCAACAAATTAAGTGGAGTCATCATATCAACATTTAGCTCTACTCAGTGTCAACCTGGGATTCTCATTAATCCCTAAGACATTTCTTCAAACATCAACAAGCACAGTTAGAAAACTTGAAGATTAGCTGGAAGAGCACTGTGCTATGGGTTGAAAGACCCTGGTCTGAAGCCCAGCTGATGCCACTACTGCTGAAAACTTTGGGCAAACTGTTCACTTCCTTGAGCCTTGCTTTTTTCATCTATAACATAGGATCAATATCCACTGTACTTCTCGACATTCATGAAAATAAAGATGCAAAATATACAAACATTTTGTAATTACTAAAGTGATGCAACATTTAAAGTTTATAGACACAATAATAAAATCATGTTGACACTATTTTCAGCACTCACTACAAACCATATATCCCCTGATGAAATGCAGAATTGAAGGAATTTTGCAGATGCAGGTAATGGCCCTAACCAGTTAACTTAAAGTATCAAAAGGCAGTGTGTGGAATGGGTCTGGGAGAAGCAGGGCTAACCTGACAGAAAGAGTCTCCTGTGGGCCTTGAAGAAGAGAATGCCCTGTTATGAGAGGGCCACACCAGCCAAAACCTGTAAGTGCCTGGAGCAGATGAGAGCCACCCTGCAGCCAGCAGCCAACAGGAAGCAAGTGTGGCCTCAGGTGTTCGGCCCAGGGACCAAAGCTGAAATCGCTGAGAAGAATACTGCAACTTTCTGATGATACCGCAGGCTGCATTGCCTGTGTATGAGACGGGTTTCAGGATGAGACCTGTTTGAGCTATATCAGGACCTCTGCCATACTGAACTGTGAGATAATAAATGATTTGCATGAAGCAGCTAAAGCTGTGGTAATTTATTATGCAGCAATGGAAAATACAGCGACTCCTCTGATGATTCTTCCATGATGATTCCATCCCATTATGCTTACAGCACACTAGGGGGTTTAGTGCATAGGTGTTTGCTTTTCATCAGGGCCTGGTCTTTGGTTATCAGCTGTTTTACCACAGAGAGTAAAACACCTCCACCATCAGTGGCAAATACATATTTTACAAACCATTTCTTCTAAGTGTAAAATTTTTAGTTGGTTTATATCATTTGAAAATACCTATAGATTTAGGTAGGCAGCAGGAAGAAACTTACTAAGCCTGAAAATTGACAATCTGCTGTGCATGGAGGAATGCCTGGTGTCCGCATTTATTTGTTCATTCAGTAACCATTGTGTCATTATGTTTTTCAGTTCACATTCAGAACAAAAGTAGGTAAAGCAAAACATAGCAGAAAATGAGCATCTTTTATAATGTACTGTTGAGACCTTTCTAAATAGTCTTCCGGGAAATAAAGATATAACATTTTTCTAGTGACCTTTATAAATTAAGTATGTGAGCAGACAAGAAACATTTGCTAGTTGGAACAATAAAAAGGCATATAGTAAGATGATTCAGTTCATATTAATCTCAACAGAAGCCAACATAGTTTGAGACACTGTATAGTTTATAACATCTGATACTTATTTTAAACATAAATATAATTTGATAACTTGAAATAAAAACGTATGTAAAATAGCATATATATATATGTGTGTGTATATATATATATGGCTTTAAGGATTCTGATCACACCATATAAAAATTTTGAAAATAAACTTTTTGTTAGTTTTGAAAATGTCACAATATAACTAAAGATATGTTTCCAGTTCGTCAAATAAAATTGATACATTTATGAGATGTAGCCATAACTTCTCAGTTACCAGAATTGTGACTATTCTGGTAACTAGGTTGCATCCTTCTAGATAGTGTTTGTAAGACCATCCCTTAATGCTTGAAGGCATTAATATAGTAAACCGAAGCTAACACATCAAATGTTAAATACATGGTTTCTTCCAGTGGCCTGAAAGTTTGTAGTCCACCACAGACCTCTAATCTTGTGTGACCCTCTCTTGACTATGAGACTGAACAGCAAGCAGAATGGTTGCCCTTGGCGGTTACTGGACAGGACCGGTGCAGAGGTCCTGAAGAGAAATAACTTTCCCTCCAGATAGACTTGCAGGGTCCATGGTGACAGCTATGTAATTTTTTTAAATAGCAAAAAAAATTTTTTGTAAGGACATTTGACAGAGGGTTTGATACTTTGATGTTGCCTCCAACAACTAATTGTGCAAACCAGTGAGCAGTGATAGCATAGCTGAGAACCACTAGCCTACCCAGTTTTCAGAAAGAGCAACCACATTTCTGTTATATTGTTTGGGGATGAGCCAGTTAAACTTTTTAATTACCAGCTTCTCTTACTGTTTTATGAGAAACAAGCAGATACTAAAAATATTTCATTAATGTTTTTAATTTTCTGAAATTGTGACCATTCTGATTACTAGGTTGCATCTTTTTAGATAGTGTTTCCATCTCTTTTAAAAGTTAAAAATTTAATGGACTGCATCGTAGTTCTTTCCATAGTGACAGAACTTTTATTATAAGGAGATTTAGCAGGAGACTAGCTTCAACCCCCAGCACAGAGAAACTGGGAGAGGAAGAAGAGGAGAGAAAATAGAAATGCATACTGCCAACTACACTTACAAGAAAACTAAAACAAGCATTTGCTATTACAGATTGGTGAATAGCCTTAAAGATAAGTTGAACCACAGCTGGAAAAAACCCTTTTGCATCACTTCCCTTAATATTTTTCTCTGGTCAGTCATTCTTTATGAGTCAGTGGAAAGAACATGCTGTTGTCACTCTGTTCTAGGAAGCACTGGCATACCAAGTTTTTTTTCAGGCCAGGAAATATTTAGGGCTAGGAAATGGCAAAAGACATCTGAAAATTTGCCCTTCCATGAAAGCAATGGGAAAACAGAACCAGAAACTAACCAAAGACCATGGTTCATGGAGACTTTATCCAGTAAGAAGAATCTCTATGGCATTTTTAGTTTATCCTAATCCCATTTCTTATCTCCTGGCTTAGTAGTCACCTTGAAAATAATAGCCTCCAGTAGCAAGGTCTTTGGGCAAGGTCTCAGGCTAAACAGGACAGTGATCATTGCCTTCTTGCTTTTGCAAGTTTAAATATTGAAATATGGGACAAAAAGAGCAAAGCTGTATTGCACAGTGCCCCATTATAAGCCCTCTTGGAATCTTCCCTCTTGTGAGCAATCATTTCTGACAATCTGAATTTAATCCCTCCTAAAAATTGTTGTTCTAGACGAAGACATAGAGATATCACAGCAGTTAACAAGGATAAAGGGTCAGATGGGAGGGCCCCATAGGAAATCCTGGTTGGAACTCAGGGACACTTTGTCATCAGTAAAGGTTATCTCTGTCACTAGCACTGATGGAGCAATAGTTGGAACTGATAGCTGGGCAGATGACATGTAACCAGTTCAAGCAGCACATGCTACTGCAGAGAAGGCGCTCCGTCTGAGCACTATACACTGAAGTGCTTTCTTCAAGTGAAGCCCTGCCTGCTTCCCACAGCTGATGTGTGGCCTTAAAGCCAGTGAAGCCATGGGACTGGTGCCGTCTTATGAAATCTATTTATCCTGAAACCGGGCGTGGTAGTGCATACCTGTAATTCCAGCACCCAGGAGGCTAAGATACGAAGATTATTACAAGTTTGAGACCAGCCTGGGCTACAAAGTAATCTCAAGGCCAACCTGAACTGCATAGTGAGACCCTGTCTCAAAAGACAGAAAAAAGAACTTATTTATCCTGGAGAGTCTTTTATGGATGGGTGAGAAGAATGTACATCCTGCCTCTCTTTCCTGGCTGCCACTGTGCTGTGCTCCACTGTGGGCCCTACCACCAGCCAACTGTGCACTGAAACTTCTGTAACCATAATAAATTAATTGTAGAAATCATAGTTTAGGGTTTGAGGAAAATGTATCCTCTTTAAAAAACAAAAGTGAAAATAATCGAGAGCTCAAGAAAGCCTTGAATCAAATGAAATGTGAAATTATATCGAGAGGAAATGCATCAGGAAACTTAGTTAAGAATAGAGTGGATGCACTGAGGATGAATCACTTGTTTGGTTTGAACACTTGAAGCCCTTTCTCATCTAAGGAAAGTCTAGAAAACTTATCTGAAAGTAATCACTGGCAAAAAGAAAACAGGAGTGACAAAGATTATGTAAATTATGTTGATATGGTTTAAACAAATTCAAAAGACACGTGAAGTCTGGATCCTTAGAAGTTTATTTTATATTTTATTTTATTTATTTTATTTTTTGATACCAGGGATCAAAGTCATCCTCACACTTGTCAGGCAGGTGCTTATGCTGCTGAGCTAGCAGGTGCTATGCTGCTTATGCTCCCCAGCCCCTTAGAAGTTATTATAATACCTGACTTTTTTATATAAACACTTTATATGCCAAGCAACCCACTGTGCACTCACAAAAAATGCAGAGTAGGGGACTCAAACAATAATTGAATTTTTTTTTATTTTCATGCTGTATGCCCAATCGAAAGTCATGTATTATTTACAGCTAGAAGATTATATCATATCTGAAGAGGTGTACATTACACAAATAACAAACTTTATGTGAAACATCACTTAAAATGGTTAGTTTTCTATTGTTTTCAGTGCTTAGATCCATGAGAAAACTCTTTAGATATAAAGACTTATGTGATTTTGTACATTTTTTAAAAGTGTACTACAATGATAAAGCAATAGACTTGCTCTTAGATGACACTGGATAAAGATGAGTGACTCAGCAGAAGCACAAAATTCTAGCACTTGTGAGGCTGAGGCAGGAGGATCACTGCAAGTTCAAGGCCAGCCTGGGCTACAAAGTGAGTGTAAGGCCAACCTGAACTACATAGTGAGGCCCTGTCTTTACAAGAAACAAAACACACAAAAAAAGAATTACCTGTTTAGTATAAACCTCTTTTATGGCCTTCAGGCATATATTTCCTGGAAAAGGAGACTACTTGAAAATAATTTGAATAAGAATAACAAAAAGAAACTGTAATACCTGAATCCTGAGATAACCAGCATTTCCAATGGTATATTTTGAAAATTGTAATCATGAACATAATTACCTGGAAGAGGAAAAAAAAAATGAGCAAACTAGGAGACTGTAACATATTAAATGACCTCTCATGTCAAAAAAAATAGAACCTATATGATATTTGTATGCTAGAACAGTTTAAAACAGCTAAGGTAGAGAAGTTTTAAAGTTAAGACCAGCATTGTGTTAAGATAACAGTGCCATCATATAATCTTAATAAATATCTAAAAGCTCAGAAACTGCTATTGGCACAGACAATATGTGTGAATACATACCCATTTTAGTAAGACACCTAAAGAAATAGCACAAATTTGAGCAAGCCCAGGTCTCATGACACAATATTTGTCTTTTAATACTATTTCCAATCTATAAACTTATCCCTACATATGGTGTGAGCTCCTTATCAAACATCTTGGTAATGTATATATCCTTGATAGTCATTCACTTTTACAGATTTCATAGTTTAAGTCTTGTGTTATTTGGGACTGTGTTTGGGTTTCCAGACCTACTGAATTTTTTCCTATTTTTTATTGTTGACTTCTAGTTTAATTGGACTGTTGTTAACTTTATCTGTAATAAACTTTGAAAACTGTTGTCAATGCTTGTGTTCCACATTATTGTGAAAAGAATGTATAGGCTTTTGCTGGGCTGGTGCATGCCTATAAACTTGGCTTTCAGGAGGCTGAGGCAGGAGGATCACAGTTGGTGGCTAGCATGGCCTACATAGTGAGTTCAAGGCCAGTCTGAATTATATAGCAAGACCCTGTCTCAAAAGAAAAGAAAGAGAAAGAGAGAGAGAGATAGGTTCTGTAGAATCCTTTTAAAATATTTTGCATTCATTTGTTGTTAAGATGTTGGTATTCTGCTTAAAAAAGAATGTGCATTCTGTAGCTTTTGGATTAAATGTCCTGTAAATGCATGTCAGGTCTATTTTGTCTATTGTATAGTTTAACTCAGATCTTTCTGTGTTGATTTGCTTGTCTGTATGATCTGTCCTTTGAGGAAAAGTATTCAATTTTCCATCTACTATGGTAATTTTCCATCTACTGTGGTAATTTTCCATTTACTATTTTATTGGGGAGAGAAAAAAATACATAGCCCCCATTCTTGGTACCAGAGGAAGCAAATCAAACAGAACTGGGGCCCTTTTAAAGTGTTGTTTTTTAATGAACTATAATTATTTGACTAGCTAGGGGTTGCTAACAAGACACCACTCAAAATCTTATCGTTATTTCACCTGCCTACAACTTACTGGGTGCTAAAATCCTCTCTATGGAGGTCACTTATCAAAGGCCTTTTTCTTGCATGTGTTCCAATCATAGCTACCTTAAGTAGTAGTGGAACAAACAGTAGGCTAAACAAAAAGTTTAAAAGAAAAAACTGAAGCATAAAATGTTCGTTAGGGCTTAGCAAAGCTCCAAGATATTCCTGAAAACCTAGAAACCCATACATGATACATGCATGCTCAGAAAAGATCTCAGAAAGCTGTCAGCTCTGACTTCTGGTTGACTTAAGGGCTCTGTGTAAGCTGGAAGTGAAAACTAAGGCAGACTATAAACTGCCTGGCTGAGTGTGGATGGTGGGCCTTGACAGGCCCACAGATCCCCTCATAAAGACTAAACTTACTGGTCCCAGATGTTTAAGGAAAGCTGCCTATTCATTAGCTGATGACTAAGTTAAAGAGGCACATCAATAACCACACGTGAGAAATACACCCATACAGTCACTAAGCAAAGAACACCTACAGCAATCGGCAACTAACCAGGCATGTGGTGCACACCCATAATCTCAGCATATAGAAGGCTGAGGCGGGAGTATCATCAGTGAGTTTGAGGTCAACGTGGGCTACATAGTTCAAAGCCAGCTTGAACTATATAGTGAGACCCTGTCTCAAAAAAAAAAAAAAAATCAGCAACCAACCCTGGGAAGGGAGAAGGATCTTATTTCCAGGTTACAGCACTATTAAAATGCCTACTTCTATACAAAAATATACTAGACACAAACAAGAAAATATGGCCATACCTTTGGTGGAAGATTGCCTCAGGAGACCCAGATGTTGTATATACTACAAACACATGTTAACCTAAGTTAAATGTGGTCAAAGAAGTAAAAGGAAATCATATCTATGGAACCAATCATATCCCACCAATTAGAAAATATTACCAGAGAAAGAAATTATACACAGGAATAAAAAGTGCTGACATTTAAAGCTATAATAACTGGAACTGAAAATTCATTAATAGGGTTCACTTGCAGACATGAGCAGGCAGAAAAGAGAATCTTTAAAGTTGAAAATAAATTACTTGAAAAACAAGAAAAAAAGATGAAAATGAACACAATCCCAGAGAACCATGGGACACTATCTAGCTTACCAACATATAATGAAAGAGAAGAGAAAATATTTGTACAAATAATGGCCAAAAATTTCCCAAATGTGATTTAAAAAATTCCCATTCAAAAAGCTAAAGCTAATAGGTTAAACTCAAAGAAATGCATACCTCAATACATAATCAAGGTTAGACTATCTTGAAAGAATCAAGAAAGTGACCACCTATTCTCACTAAGAATAGCTGATTTAGCTGGGGATTTAGCTCAGTGGCTCAAGCACTTGCCTGGTAAGTGCAAGGTCCTGAGTTCAATCTCCAGTACCAACAAACAAACAAATTTTTTTAAAAAAAGCTAATTTTTCACCAAGAACTACAGAAATCAGAAGACAGATCTATACTCAGAGTGCTAAGTAGTCTCAACTAATAATTCTAGCACAGTACCCTTCAAAAGTGGTCAAGTTAAAACGTTCCCAGAGTTTTCTTAGTTGCAAAAAGAAAATATGCTTCAAAGAAAGCAAGGACTTCCTCAGGTTGAAATGAAAGAATATTAGAGAGTAACTCAAATCCCTAGGAAGAAATAAAAAGTACCAGGGAAAGCGGAAAGAGAAGAGAAGGAAAGGAAAAGGAAAAAAGAAAATAGCAGGAAATAGATGGAAACAAAGCTTTTGTAAATGGAAAGTGGGGAAAAAAGAATTAAGATCTATTTTGTACAGACACAAATTCCCTATAGTGAATATGACCGATATGTATGGCAAATATGTACTAAAGAAAATAAAGAATAGTGTTTTCTAACTTCGTTATTAGCATGACATGCTAAATCATGAAATAATAAAAGATAAAGTAAGACAACAAAAAAAGAAAATACTAACAAAAATACCATTTACAGGAAACATACTTTAGATTCAGTGATGACAACAGAGTTAAAGTAAATGGATGGTAAAAGATACACCACACAAACAGTAACCAGTGGAAGTCAGAATGGCCATACTAATGTCAGACAAAACATACTTTGAAAAGGTTTTAGGGACAAGCAATCTATGTAATGTTAAAGGAGTTAATCTTTCAAGAAGCTGTAACAATCATAAATATATACGCAACTAAACCCCAAAATATGTGAAACAAGTACTGAAATATATACACAACCAAACCCCAAAATACGTGAAACAAGTACTGAAAATTTAAGGAGAATGTAGACAATTCAAGAATAATATTTGGAGTCATCAATACCACACATAATAGATAGAACTGGATTTTATAATATTACAGGGAATTAGAATACTTGAACAATACTGTAAATTAAATGGAACTAAAAGGCACCTATAGAATACTCTGCCCAGCAATAACAGAAAACACATTTTTATCAGGTGCACATGAATAATTCTTTAGGATGGACCAAATGTTAACCCATAAAACAGATACATCCATTCCTAGTAGCTGCTATGAAAAGCATGTGGCTGAAAACAACAGAAATTTATTTTCTTGCAGATTTTGAGTTTAGATATCCAAAAATGATGTCACTGGGGGTTAGTAGTGATCTACTCCCACTAGGACCTAGGTGAGGATACATTCTTTGACTCTTCCAGCATCTGCTAGTTGCTAACATTCTTAGCTTTTGCCTCTATCACTCCTGTCTCTGCCTCCACCATAACATCATAAAAATACTCTTCTATTTGTAGTCAAAGCTCTCCTGTGTCCCTGGGATTTTTTTTAGGTATTACCCAGATAATGCCAGAAAATCTATTCTCAAAAACCTAATTTAAACACATTGGAAAAGATCTATGTATTGAATAAGGTACCACTTACAGGTA
Organism: Dolichotis patagonum; assembly: GCA_004027295.1. Classification (NCBI taxonomy): domain Eukaryota; kingdom Metazoa; phylum Chordata; class Mammalia; order Rodentia; family Caviidae; genus Dolichotis; species Dolichotis patagonum. Next base: position 35,366 of record PVJX010012930.1, on the reverse strand, counting down.
CTAAAGAATAGAAGTCCCAGTAAAATTCAAAGGGTTGAAATCATACAAAGTATGTATTTCAACCATAGTAAAATATTAGAACTTAATCACAAGGGATGGGGACGGCCAGGCCCAAGCCTCTTTACCTGAGTCAACGCCATTTGCAGACCGTGGAGGGAGGGAACCAGACCCTACAGGGAGGAGATCCCCACTGGAAAACCATATCATTTTCATTGTTTTGCTGGGTTGGGTTTTTATTTTCTTTTGTTTTGTATATGTTAACTCCGATGGCATGAGCAGCTATTTGAAAGATAGCAAGACATGTTATGGAAGCCATTATGTATTTACTACTGGCTTGTTTTGATGTCCTTTATTGCATTCATTGTTTTGTTTTTATTGTTTCTATTCTATTGTGTTCTGTTTGATTTTTAATATGTCTGAAGATATCTGCAGCTATTTTGAAGACAGCAAAGGTATTGTAGTAACTATTGTTGATTTCATAAGGTTTAGAAGTCTTGTTTCACTTATTCGGGTTTATTTTGATTGATTTAAGTCTGTTTTATTTTACTTGGGTTTTTTTTTTCCTGTTTAAAATAAAAAAATAATAATAACAACAAGGAAAGCGGGGGGATTCACAAATATGAAGATATGAACAATTCCTAATTAGGAAGAAATCGCAAGAAAAATCTGGAAACAATTTAAAATGCATAAAAAATGTAACAGAATTTAAGGGATGTTTCAAAAGCAGTGCCAGAAGTAGTACTAAAAATTTTTTAAAAATATGCTAGCAAATTGATCCTAGCAAATCGAACTATACACCAAGCATAAAAGGATTATACATTAAAACCAAATAGAATTATTCTAGACATGCAAGTTTGACTCAACATAGGAAAATCAGTGAAAATAATATACTGTAACAGAATTTTAAAAGCTGCTTTGCAGTATTATGGTAGTAGACTTAGAGAATAAATTAGAAAAGATCCAGCACTCTTATGAAAAAAATCACTTACAAATTAGTAATAATTAGTAACTATTTCCACCTGATTAAAAATATCTACAAAATCCCACAGGTGATGTATTTAATTGTGAGACTGAAGACATTTCCCCTAAGATCAGGAGCACAAAGATGTCTGCTCTCACCATTTCTATTCAGTGCTGTACAGGGCATGTTAGCCATGATTATCAGGCTAAACTAAAAGAAAGATGAAGAGTGGTGGAGGCAGAAAAGGACATGATGGGGAGAAAATGAAATAAAATGAAGGGAAAGAACACAAAACAACGAATTTGTAGATGACTTGTCTTAGATATAAATCCTATGAAGTTTATGCACAGATGAGTGGGAGGAATAGTATTTGAGGTAACAGGAAAATCAAGTTGCAGTATAGAAGATAAATATATGAAAATGGATTGCATTTCTATACTTTAGCAATGAAAAATCTGAAAAAAATTTAAGAAAATTTAATTTATAATAGAATCCAAAATAATAAAATACTTAGAAATAAATGTAGTCATAGAAGTGCCAGAGTTAAATAACTACAAATCATTACTGAAAAAAATTAAGTAAGACAGTCTGTGTTTGTAGGTTGGAAGACAATTTTAAAATGGCAGTACTTTGCAAAATAATCTGGAGGCTCAGTGTGATCCTTAGCAAAATCCTAGCTGGTGTGTGTATTAATAAGCAAAATTCATATGGAAATATAATGAATCTAAATAGACACACGTACCACACACACACGCAGACAAAAATTAAAAGATCCATGACTCCTAATTTCAAAATTTGCAAAACTACAGTAATCAAGACAGTGGGGCCAGGTGTGATGGCACATGCTTCTTGTAATCTCAGTGCTCGCAAGGCTGAGCCAGGACTGTAGTACCGGCTGCAGCTCTAGATAGTCCCCAGGGGAAGAATGGTGAGAAGATGAGGAAATAAAGAAGACACAAAATCAGGGATCAAGTGGGGCTCTACTCTCCTGATGGGAGAGAAGAAACTGCTCAACCAATGCAGCACGTTTATTTATAGACTCAGAAGGATGATGTCAGTTTCAACACTGCTGCCAAGCACCCCATTGCTTGGATTATCTAGGGCCTTGATGTTTTTCTGGGCTGTAGCAACTTCTCCAGGGTCCTAGCACAGTAGGATTGCCCTGAGTTCAAGGCCAGCCTGGGATATGCAGTGAGTTCAAGGCCAGCCTGAACTACATAGCGAGACCTTGTCTCAAAAAAGCAAAAACAAAAAAGACAGTATGGTATTGCCATAAAGATAGACATATGAATAAATGACAGAATGAGACTCCACATATAAATAACAGGCCAACTCTTGTATATATGACCAGCTGATTTCCAAATACTATACAATGAGATAAGAATAGTCTTCAGTACATGGTGCTAGCCAGGAACAGAGGTGCATATCTGTAATCCCAGCACTGGGGAGGCTGAAGCAAAAGGATTGTTAAATTCAAGGCCAGCCTGGACTTATTGCAAGACCCTATCTCAAAAACACAAAGAAACAAACAAAGAAATGCCTGGTGCTGAAACAAGTGAGTATTAAGATGTAAAACAGTAAAGTTGGGCCCCTGTCTCATATTATATATGAAAAAATTAACACCAAAAAGATGCAATACCTAAAAGAGTTAAAATGACAAACACCTCAGAAAAAACAAGGATGAAAATAGTTTTGCTTTTGAATTGAACAACAGTTTCTTAGCTATGACCCCAAAAACATAATCTCTAAAAAAGGATAAATTAGACTTCATTAAAATTAAAAATTTTTGCCACAAGACATCATCAAAAAGGTAAAGATAATCAATCCACAGAATGGGATATTTGTGAATTCAGGATATATAAAGCATCCTTACAACTCAATCATAAAAGTACAAGTAACTCAGTTTAAAAATAAGCAAAGGATTTAATAAAAGTATTTCCAGGGAAGATGTACCAATAGTCTCTAAGCATATGATAATATGCCTAATATCATTATTTATTAGGGAAAGACAAAACTACAATGATATACCAGTTTATACTCATTAGAATAGCTACAATAAAAAGAATTTTAAAACAAAAATATGCGAGGTATGTTGGCACATGCCTGTAATCCCAGCACTGGAAGGATTGAGGCAAGAGAACTGCAAGTTTAAGCCCAATCTAGGCAGTTTAGCAACTTTGCAAGACCCAATGTCACACAATAAAAAATTAAATTACATTTCATTTCATTTAAAAATAAAGCAAAAACACAAATGAAAAATAAGTGTTACTGAGACTATGAAGAAATTGGAACATTTCCACATTGCTGATGAGAGTGTAAAATGTTGCAGCTGCTGTGGAAAAGTCTGACAGTTTTCCTAAAAATTAAACATTGCATTGCCATATAACACAGCATGCAATTAATTACATTGCCATGTGACTTTGGATATACATACCTCAATGATTATCCCAAAGAACTGGAAACAGATGAGCCAATTCATATGCCTGCTAACTTGGAACTCCTTCCAGACTTAGCGTATCCTCCCAAGCAAACAGTGGCCCCCATTTTTTGTCTCTGGATTTGTCTTCTCCTGAGTCTTGACTCTGTATTTCTTTGCTACTTACTTCTCTGATGCTTTCAAGCAGAGGGTTACTGTGGAGGAGGTCTAATCTGATCCTGGTCTGTTATCACTGAAGGCAAGAATCACCTGACTTTATTTTCAATTTGTAGAGAATTCCACCCCCTCCTTCTAAAGCTTTCTGATTTTTCTTCTACATCTCAATTCCTCAGTTCCCTCTGAATGCTTGTCTTCCCCGCTCCTATGCTGTTAACATTTATGATTCTATTGTATTTGTGTCTTTAGAATTTCTTGAAAATTACGTAGCTGTGTAATTGTGTATACTGCCCATCCTTCTGTTTTTTGAAATGAACTTAGCTCCCTTGTCCATCTCGCAGACTTACCATTTCTTCAGGAGTCAGCACAATCCTCCACTTTACTGATTCCCCAGAATAGGAGCCTCACTTTAAAATAAGAAGTACACATTAATATGTAAACTTGGAAAGGTCCCTTTTCCCATCCTCATCACACTCCAGGAAGTTTATATTTGTAACTCCATGGAAGCATTCTTGGAATCCTGACAAATTAATTCCAATGTACCACCTCCAGTGCAACCCACAGTGAGAATAAAAACACTACGCCATATTCACAGGTAAGGGCAGCCTAGGGGTCCTGAGCCTGGTCCAGATGAGGGTTCATGGAACAAAGACCTTGACCCAGGACCTAACCTGGATTTTATTAGTTCATGAAGGCAGTGACTACAGGAGGAGCGACTGTGAGAATGGCAGAAATTATGTGAGTTTTGTGAGCTAGGAGACCAGAAAGCATCTCTGCAATGTGCAGAGAGAAGGATATGCAGAAAGACCAATCTGCACAACACAACTGGGGGAGCATTTAATGTTTAGGAGGCTGTTGCTTCAGTTTCAGGCGTGCAAACTATTGTGCCCTGGGAAGTGACTGTCTCTTTATCTTGAACCTCGAATCCAGTTGACGGTCCTGGAGCTATGAGGCTCTGCCATCCTACTGGCCTCAACGATTTAGAGGCAGACACTGAGATAGGGAAACGGTAACTTTTACCTGGCTTCAAAGATGACACATCAGTACTTCAGTTAGCCCTATTTACATTGCTCAGAGCCAATTGAAGGGAAAAGGAAATAGCTTAGACAGCTCTGTACGTATCAGTACCGGTCAGGTTTGGCTAAAGTGGAGGTAACTGCTCTTTATTCAAGGAGTCCCATCCAGGTAGTCCTCTACATAAACTTACAATTTTTGAAAAGCTATGTATTCATTTTCTGTTTTTTGGTGGTGTTGGGGATCAAACCTGGAGTCTCGTGTATAGTAGGTTAAGTACCACTAGGCTACATGCACAGCCCACTTATTAAACAACTGTGAGTCTGTTCAAATTACCTGAAGTGATTTATGAATTCAGTAGTTATTATCTACATTTTATGATGAAGAAACTGAAGCAAAATAACTTGCCCAAAATTATGCAGCCAGAGAACAGCCCTGAGATCTGGCCACAGCCATGGTGGAACCCAGGAGCCTGCACAAAGAAGCGATTCACCCGCCCTCTTGGTATGCGTCTTCCTCTGGCGGGAGCCAGGAGGAGACCCAGTAGTGTCTCTTGAGCCTACCAGTGTTTGGGCTTGGAATCAAACATCCCAACCCCCCTACCCCCACCCCACCCCTGCCATTAGCAACTGGGGCCAGATGTCTGAGCATCTCTTGGCAGGATGACTATATGCAACATAACAAATATGGGGGTCTCCTCTATCTTCTCTTTGAGAGGAAGTGTTGTTTTCATTATGACTAATTGCTTTACTCTATTCAATATTCTCTTTCAATTGATTTTATAATGTTCTGCCTTTGGTTTGATTTTGCTATACTTCATTGACTAGACAACTATTGTGAAGATAATGAGATATACTATGGTACCTGTCATGGTTTATGTCGGTGGCCCTCAGGCCTCATGTATTTGCATTGTACATTTGTGACTGGTTTATTGTCTAGTGCTTGGATTGATGGTGTCAGTGCTACACCCTCCTAGGGGGTGGAGCCAGGATGTGATGTAATGGCAGGAAGAAGGTGTGTCTCTCTCTTGCCGGTTTAGGCTTGCTGTTTGCGGCCGCCATGAACTGCAGCCTCACCATGCCACCCTGCCTTGGAGCCAACTGACTATGGACTAAAACCTCCAAAAAGTGTAAGAAATAAACCTTTCCTTTCCCAACTTTGGGCATCAGGTATTTTGTCAGTGATGAGTAAAAAATAACTAAGACAGAATTTGGTACCGAGAGTGGGGTCATTGCTGTGACTATACCTGACCATGTTTTTCGAGAGGCTTTGGAAATGGCTTGTGAGCAGTTTGAAAAGATTCGGACGTGTCACCTAGATGCATAGAGCTGGAGCAGCTTAGGCTGTTCTATAGAGGAGATTCTGGTCAGAGCTCAAGAGACCAGAAGGCTGATAGAAAGCCTGATGGTAAACACCAGGCTTGGGAGGTTTCTGCTGGGAACAAAGAGTGTATTGGTTGTTGGACTCTCTATGATGTGTGTTATGGCTTGGCAAAAAGTTTGAATGCATTTTGCTCATGCCCAGAGACTTTGCCTGAGACTGAGATTAAGGGTAATGGACTGATTAATCTGGCAAAGGAAATTTCAAGGCAGTCAAACGTTGAGGCTGTGGCATGGCTATTGTTGGGGGCTTTTAGCCAGATCTATGTTGCAAATCAAAAGCAAAGAGCCCAGCAGGAAAATTTAAAACACTGTGAGTTTGGCTAGAAGGAAAACTCCAGTAAAGCTGTGGATTGTAAAGATAGTGCCGAGACTTTGATTGCTAAGAAACAGGGAGCTAAGAAAGATGGCCACCGGGCATCCCAGAAAGCAGCGGATCTTCACCCTTTGCAGCCTCCAAACTGCAAAGGTGAAAGAATTTTCTCAGATGAGAAAGCTTCAGAGCACCATGCTCCAGAATGGCACGGAAGGCCACATGAGGTTCCAGAATGGTGGCAACATAAAAAAGCTTTTCTTCACAATCAGGTAAACAGAGCTCAGCAATCCAGGCACTGGACCCCTAGAGCCAAGAGAAAAAAAAAAACTCTGGCTACTGCTCCAGCTGGCAGCAAACCTTGGCAGCATCCACATAGTGCTGATTTTAGGTGCAAGGAAAATGCACAAATTCTGAGGGTAAGACGGCTTCCACCTTGATTGCAAAGGGCCTGGGAGGCCAAGCAGTGTGCCCCTGAGAGGGCAATTTGTAAGGATGTAAGGGTAAAGCCAAAGGTGCAATGGGGACCCCAAAAGTTTGGAAAAGCCAAGAACATGGATCATCCAAGGAAAGCTGCAAAAACTGAGCAGAAAAGGTTTAAGAGAAAAGCTGTGGGAGCTAAAAATCTCTAAAAGTGCCCTGGGGGTGAAATCACCCAAGCCTTTTAGAGCTTGCAACCAGATTGCTTCAAATGCTGAGCATGAAGACTTAATGTTCCCCCTGCTGGATGTTGGACTTGCTGTGTTTTCAATGCTTTATATTCCCGTTTCTAACTTTTGCAATGGTAATGTTTATTTTGTGCCTTTGCATTTCACAAATGTTTAACCTTGTTTCACTTGTACAGGGGGTTACAGTTAAGAGTTTGCCATAGCTATTGGAGGAGACTTGGGACTTGGACTTCTCAGCAACGCTAAAAATGTTAAGACTTTGGCAACTTTTGGAGATGGACTAAATATCTTTTATATAAAGGTAATACATGAGAAATTAGGCCCCAAAAGGTTAAGTAACTTCTTTCCCATGTCCCTTAAGTTAATTAGAATCCTTTATCTGCCTATATTCATGCCCTTTGCAACATGGCTTTGTAATTCTTCCCATAAAAAAGTAGTCTACTTTCCCAACCCTTGTGTCTGGCCTGGCCTTGTAACATGTTTTGATTATGCTTCCATTCCAAGCCTAGACCTCAAGAGCTCAAATACATTACTTCTGTCTCTAATTTCATCTGTCTGTCCTCTCACTCCTCCTTCTACTGCCATGGACACAAGTCAACAGTGGACTTTAGAAAAATGATCGCTTTTGTTTTAAACCACATTTGGGGGCTAGTTTGGTATGCATTAGTATGGCTGAAATATGTAATTGATTCAGTCATATAGCTAGCCCAGTGGTGGTCACACACATATAAAGGTGTGGTCCAGGTTGTTACCAATACAACTTGGTAAATAGGAAGCTAGGAAACACAATATGGCTGTATACGCAATGAAAATTGAAAACGATCTATTCCACTGCATACAATGTACTCTTCAGGCACATTATCTTAGTTTCTAAGTAGAAATGCCATTGTGAACTTACAATTGTTTTTAAAATCAGCCCTGTAAGGAATTTTCTTTGACTTTCATAAAAGACATATATTTTGTTATATCACCAATAAAAACAATCTATTTAATAATGAATTGCAGACATAGGATTGCATTTTTTGATGAACAAGAAATCTTTTTAAGAATTCAGTGTCAGAATTATAAACTTCAAAGAGCAAAGTAAAAGATGGCAAGAAATAGGAAGATAATAGAGATGGGAAAGGGACCTGAGAAATAAGGGAGATGGCAGCGGGCGGGTAGAAGGAGTAAAAATGATCAAAATGTGATACATATATTTATCAGTTCCCCAAGATGCATGTAATTATTACTATGTGGCATAATATATACTAACAAAAAAAGAATTCAGTCTCAAGCAAGTTGATTACCCACTGGTACTAAGGTGCTTCAATAGGTACTAAGTAACTATGGTAGCATTTTCATTATTGCTACAAGAGTGGGGAAGTTATAATCTAAGTATTCTATAGCTACAACTATTGTTCCTAAGTTCCAAACTACTTAAAATCCTTTTTAGACTCAGGCAGCCTAATTAATAAATGACCACATGAACACAATTTCTAACATCACCAAGTATTGAATTATGCAAACTTATCCAATAATTAAAACAAGTTATATTAGAAAAATAGCACAGAACATACACAACTTAAAGGAAAAAAATTTTATTGCAATATAAAATGCACTTATAAAATGTCCACAGAAGGCATGTAATTTCTGATTGCTATATAAATTTATTGGGAATACATTATTAGCCATACCATCTAGCGCCACCTAAAACATAATATAAACAATGAGTTATATTCTAAAACAAATGCATCACTGATTCTCAGCAATCATTGGTTTAATATTAGTTAGCTTAAGATTATATAATCACATCTATATTCTGGAATGTCCATTTACTTTCATGTAATGTAGTGGAATTTTGAGTATAATTGCACATGAATTGTATAGGAAAAACATTCACTAGTAAGTTATTTTGTATTACCATGACAGGGTAATCATCCTGACTGAAAATTACAGCTTCAGCTATGGTCTACAACACAGCGCCAGGATTCTTAAACCAGTAATTTGTGTGTATATGTGTCTACTTGTGCACCGACAGAAAAACTTAAAAGTGAGTGTATCTTTAGTAAACAAGTACAATGTTACTGCTGACTATTCTGCAAGTTTAAATAGTCTAATTATTTGTAAACAAACAAAAAACCCCACACAAATAATCTTAATTCTATTTTTAAAAACTTGTCAAACCATAATTATATGCTTTATTTCAACACACATGGAATTTCTCAAAGGTGCATGTATTACCTTAGATATTAAGGTTTAGCAATGAATGCTTCATATTTTATAGTATGAAATGTGTATTTCTAGTATTTGTCTTATGCAGCATGAAGTTTAGGTCAAGAAATTCCAAATCCTGGATACCTACAGTTAGAAAATTGCTCCAAGTTATGGCTCCACAGCAGGTTTAACAGATTAAATATGAAGTGTTCTAGCTCCCTCTATTTCAAGTATCAAAGAAATATGAGGCTCAAATCTCTTTAGGTTGTAAATGAAGATGCAAAGCTTTAGAGAAAAGCTAAATATTTTTTAAAATATTAATTGAAACAAGATTTATAGGCTAAGTGTTTGGTTTAGACTGTTTAGCACTAGGACTTTAGAACAATTTTCAGTTTGAATATTTGCTAGAAAGTGGTAACAATTTGCCTACACACACACGGCTTTTGGAGAAAAAAAATTCTAAAAGTTTTTAACATTTTTCACTTTAGCTGTGGTTCCTTTTGAATGATACTAATTTAAATTTTAATCTGAATATAAACATTTGGCCTCACAGTATTTAAAATGAAATGACTGACTTTGGAAACTTTTTTTTTAAGTACTGAAGAATTAAACTCGATGGCAACAGAAATTCTGCAGTATAGAAAATATCTAGTACCCTAGTTTCAGAGTAAGCTGATCTTCACAAATCTTAATGCCATTAAAAAAAAAAAAAAAACCCTAAAAGTCAAATCTAAAAAACTGCTGCAATAAAGCATTATTTGTGAAAGTCACAGACTTGATCCCAATCTGACAGAGTCAGCATTGCTCCTTAGAGAAAGCAACTGAGGCACACTATATTTTCCGCTTACAAAATAACCTAACCTGGTTCTTAACATATTCAGCAAGGAGTATGACTATTTTAAGGTCTTCCTGCTTCTTTATAAAGAAAAAAGATGTCTCACTGAAGAGTAATAAGACATATACCCTACTTTAAGACACTGGATTTTCTCAAACTGGCCCAACTATATAAAATTTTAAGAATCATGTGAAAGTGTGGAGTCAACACACTATGAAAACTGTGACAAAATTAAATTATTGCTATGTTGAAACTCTACCTTTAACTCAAAAACAGAAATCATGAGTCTTCTATAACATTCATTTAAAAAACACATAGAAGTGAAAAGTGCTATTCTTCAAAAAGTACAATTTTTCTTTCTACTATATAACATGGAATGATTTCAGTTCTCCTGTACTAAAAGCTGAATTTTTAAAAACTAGTATTGCAATGTTTCATACAACAATTTTAATCAGTAGTCGCTTCTGTTTCGGCTGGACCTCTAATAAGTCTTCGTATTCCTCTTTTTCCCGCAGGGCCTTTTGGTTTTGCAAAACTTTGCTTATGTGCATGCTGCTTGGGATGTACCTCCTCATAAAGGAAGTCAGCAGTCAGTTCATCCCCACTGTCTATCTCAATCTGTAGAACAGAAAATCAAGAGTGTGACACATTCAAAACCAAATGCAAGCAACAAGCTAGTTTTAAAGTCTAAATATTCACAAAGGTATACCCATTTCAGCAAGACACAGTCAAGGACCACATACACAGTTTCACTGTCATCTTTTTTGAGGGAAGCTAAATGGGGAAGGGGGTTCTAACATGTAATCAGTTATACACACTTGCCACTTGGTTGACTCTTCCTGCTCCTATGCAATGTGTGAAAGCAGAAACCAGTATTATATTCTCAGTGGGTTCTGTTTTGGTTTACTATACATTCAGCAAACATTATGCATGACTCCTTCATCTGTTGGGTAGAATCACTGTTGAATAAAGGTAGGTAAATGATGGTCTCCAAGCCAAATTTAGACCATGTCAAGTCTGTTTTACACATTTAAAGGGTTGTAAAAAACCAAAACCAACATGGGACAGAGACCTTATGTGACCTGAGACAGCATAAAATATTTACTAGCTAGTCCTTTATAGAAAGATTCAGCCAACATCTGTTATTCCCAGCACTCAGGAGGCTGAGACAAGATTGTTTCTGAAGCTTTCCTGGGCTACATAATGCGTTCAAGGACAGCCTAGACTACATAAAAAGAACTTGTGTCAAAAAAAAAAAAAAAAAAGGTGCTATCCATGCTACAGTAATTTTTAGGATCTTAAAAAGCTCAAATGGTTCAGCACCTGAACTATCAGTAATTGCATTTTAAGAATCAAATGGTTCAAAAATAAACTGTATCTTCCATATGTCTTTTCTGTATTCAAGAAAATATACTTAAGAAAAATGATACCTTAGTTCTCAAAATTCCGAAGTGTATATCTATTGTTGCTTCCCCAACAACCAGAAAGACTCCTAACCATCCCAGGATTCACAGTCATCAATAGATTGTAGCTTCTTATTAATATAAGTCTAGAAACAATTTCAAATATGTAGCTCTAATAGCATTAGAGAAATTTTAAAAGGTGGGGGTGGTGGCGCACACCTGTAATCCCAGGATTTAAGAGCTAACGCAGGAGCTCCTGAGCCTTGTGGCTACCCTACATCTACAGGGCTGAGGGTCATGACAGGCCATCCTCAGACACTCAGAGATCTAAGAATTTAATAATTAGAACTTTTTTCATTTATAAATCACAGTATGTCACATGCTACATGGAAACGACAAGAAACATTTAGCAAAAACTGAGGGTTTACGGTGAGGTAAGTCTACCTTTCTGATGACATCCATTTGTAGTTGTCTTTCTACAATTTCTAGCAGAGGACTCTTGCAGCTAGAATACAGCATCCGTTCTCTTATGCTGCATGTGTATCCAGGCATTGAATAAATAAAAACTGTTAAATTAAAAAATAACAAATACAGTTAGCACCACAGCCCTTACAGCAAATACATAAACTACAACTACAACAGCAGTGATAGTGAACTTCTTAGAGCTATCAATGGTACAAACAGCCTGTTATGGCACACATGCCACAGGTTCGCCACCTGCAAACTAAACCCTCTGGGTAAGGAATAAATGAGAATACAGTGCCAAAACATCAATATGCAAACTGAAAGTAACATGCCAAAAATAGTATGTCACATACCGATGGATTCTAAGTAGTCTCCTTCATGGGAATGTTTATACAGAAAGAAATGATAACGTGCTGAATCTTTGGGAATCCTCTTTGGCAAATCTTTCAGTTCTGTATTTGTTGTATTGGCCAAAATTATAATTTCATTTTTTATATCTATTTCCTGTCAACAAGGCACAAAATATACATGCTGAAGCAGACAAACAAATTAAGCTAAAATGTATTTAAGAAACCAAGAGATGAGCAAACTATACAGTTGTGTCATTTGATATTTTCATAATCAATACATATAACTCTTACAATTAAAAAAAGAATAGAAACAATTTGAAAAATTTAAAGTCTATTAAAAATAAATCTTATACAAGTTGTAAACTACCAAAATAAGCAGCCATTATTTATAAACATTACACATATCTTACCAATTGCACATAGTTCAGCTGTCTGTTATTCAGTTTTTCTAAAGCTTGAAAAGCTTCTCGAGAAATAGGAAATGCTACTCCTTGTAGTGTCTGATGCTTAGTGTCCACGCCAACGTCAGTCTGTACCTAAGTGATAGACACAGTATACTGGTAAAAGCTTAGCAGTTATTTTTCTCTAGAGTGCTAGAGAAAAAAGAAAACTCAATTTCTATAAAATAGCATCACTCAGCATTTCCCAAACTATAATTGAAAATTAATACTGAAGTTTACCTTAAAAAGCAAATTATGTTACATGTTTGTTCATGGTTCTGCTAGCACTTTGTTGACATGCAGAGTGCATGGCACCTCTACGTGAGATGTTCAAAGTGAGAGAGTGAATGTGCAGTCTGAGTGGGACTTTGGGGGTTTTGTTTGTTTATATGCTTAGGTTGGCACTATTTCAATAAGTTAAACTCTTTAAAGAGTCATTAGATTATCCCTTTAAGTACAAAATTTTACTTGATAGAGTTTATGAATAGTAAAACACATACAGTATGTATAAAAATTTATTTTGTTCTGCTAGACAAAAAATGCAACACAAACACCATGCACTCAACTGAAAGGAATGCAAACAGTATATGAACACACAACACAGCTCAACAAGTTATACTACTGCAGAAGTTCCAGATTTAGAGCTTTCTTTACTATAAATATGAGTGTGCATGGATTGAAACAGAAGAATGACACTTCAAGAAAGCTTCTCATGTTTAAGGCTTTTCTACGCAATAAATGACAGTATAGGGTCTTGTTTGCAGTGCTGCAACAGAAAGTCAAATAAAAATTTTATTTTTAAAAAATATGAATGGAGATTCCACAGCATGATACTGGATAATGAAAACATCATAGAACATATGCAAATGCATACCCCAAAATGGTCCTCTGGGTTCTGATTGCAAGGAATAAAACAAACTATCAAACTTTCAAAAAAAAAAAAAATCATGTAAGAAACCCTCCTCCAGTAACTTGGATTAAAATGATGTAATAATAGATGCTGTATACCAATTCAATATTAAACATTATTTAACCATTTTCCAGATTGACCCTTATTAGTTTGTTAGGTTTTGAATAATTTTTTGGCTACTTCTTGATAATTTTATAAAGCTTATTAAACTTAATAATTCAGTTTTGGTTTATTTTCCACACAATTTCAGTAGAAATACAGTCGTTACTCCAACAATCAATTAGAATGACTGCAGAAACACATTAAAATATGATAAACTATAATAACTGAAATGTATTGACTAACATGTTCAACACATATTCAAACAATAATCTACTCCGCTCCAGTTGATAGAAGTTAATTTGTAAATTGTCTAGAAATCTTAAACATTTTATACCATTCATTTATTCTTTGTAGTCGTTACTAGTCTCTGAAATAAATAAAAAATCAAAAATTCCTGCTTTCCATAAATTTACTAGACATAAAATGTTTGCAATGGTCCTCCTGCTTCAACTTCCCGAGTGCTAGGATTACAGGTTTGTACTACCACACCTGGCTTATAAAGTACAGTTTTATAACAGCTATACTTCTCACATGAAGATTTACTATTCTGACACATATACTGCATGAGACAGCAAAGTTCATGTGACAAGTATTTTTTCTTGAAATCATTAAGCATAAAACCTTATTTCTATACAGCATAAACCTAAATGCCTTAGTATTTTTATTCTGTAGTTACCCAAACATCTATTGATTAAAAATGAAGCATTGTGAAAACTTAAATTCTTGCCAGGATTTCAAAGTTGTAATGTACCTCATTTATTTTAATCTGTCGTAATTCTTCCTCTGCTGCAGTCAGTGGGGCGGGGGAAGACTGTGACAACAGATACTTCTTATACCCGTGCAAGGATACATCTTCCTGTAAGCACAGCAATGGACCATGATCAGTTACTCTAGAAATAAAACCAGAGTGAGGGCACTCCAAGAAAAGCAGGATTGTTACTTCACAAAAAAGATCTTAAATGAAAGTAAACAGCATTAGAAATTTTTCTTTTTCTTCTGTTTCTTTAATCTTCTAGGTAAAGATTTCAGGACTCTTTAAGGGGTATGTCTCTTTTCCATTTCTTGAACTGTTACAATAATTAGTATCTTGCATGAGTTTGGTGCCATGATTGAGATGACGCCAGCTAAATAATGAAGCTGGTCATACTTCAAGCACATAGGTCAACTGTAATTAAACTTTTGGGGAAAGTTGTCCTGCAGTAATTCAGCAATCACCAAATTTAGATTCTGAATTCAGTATCAAAATAGTTTATAATTTCCTTACAACTACTCATGGAAAATTTTTGTGGATTTGATATGAAAAGAATCAAGTATGCCAGAGAGGTCTACTTATCAAAATATTGTTGGTTATAGGACTGACCCAGAGAATTGAGAGACCAGCCCATCTCACAGTTAATGGTGAACAAGCAACAAATTCCCATTCATTCTTGTGCTCTGAATGCCAGATTATATTACTTTTTGAAACAGAATCTCTCTGAACAAGTAAACAAGACCTGTCCAAAGCTATTTTTCTTGTGCATATATGTGTAAATATATGTATTTACAATGTAAATATTTTAAAAGGATAAGTATGTTTTAATATTATTCTCAAGGTTATCTATACACAAATGAATAAATTTAAAGTTAGCTCTTCATTACAATTAATTTACATATAATTTTTTTCTTTTTCACCTATTTACAGAGCTATCTGAATTTTTATCAATCATCTACAACCTAACAGTTCTTTTTATTATTTTATGTGCAACATACAGAATCCACATAAAATATAAGTTTTTGCTGGAAGTTGGGGCACACCCCAGAGTCCTAGCTACTGAAGGGGCTAAGACAGAAGACAGAAGTACTGGAGGAGTCTGAGGTCAGTCAGGGCAACACAGTGAGTCCCACTACCCCATCACAAAAATAGTTTTATACCTTTACTGTACCAAACACTTCATCTTTAATGTGGCCACCACCAAATTCCTTTTTCAGAGTTGCTCTTGTTGCTGCATACAACATTTTTTGACGAACCTTTGTAGTTAAGAAAGCTCACTTAGAACTTTACAGATGAAAGCATATTATTACAGAAGCATAGTCTGACTGTATTAAGAACCTATGCACATTAAACATAAACTGTGACAGAACTGCAGCTTGCACAATATGCTAAAATTTTTTGTACAAATAACAACATGAACATCTAAAATATTATCAACAGCTATTAAGCAAGGTTTCAAACTATAGTACATCACATTTTTAGAAAAATACATGAATTTTAAAAATTTCTCATTTTCAAGGGGTAAGATGAATTCCAAGAACAAAATACTACTTTAAAAAATTATTTTTAAGCCAGGCATTATGGAACATGCCTATAATGTCAGCATCCATGAGGCTATGATAAGTGAGTATTGCTTCTTAAACTGCATTTGGTCAAAAAGTATATCAGGAAAAACTTATTTGTAGCATTTCATGTTGACCAAACAACAAAAAAATTACTTACATGAGAATGATCTGGAGACCATGCAATGAATATCCACTCAAATCCCTGGGCATTCTGAGAATCTAACCTGAATAATATATAGCATGGCTGCTTGTCCTCCAACAGGGGTAAAATGAAGGAATCATAATCCTTATCCCAGGAATCTGAAGGCTGACTGCATGATCCAACCACAAGCTGCTCTATGGAAAGAATTTTTTAAAAAAACACGTAAATGATCTGAAATACCAAGTGGTAGTGTGATGAAGACTAGAAAAATAAAATATATAAAAATGGCTAACAGTTGAGATGAATGACCAATGGGCAATTATATGTTTTCAAAATATCTATCTTATAAATTACCAACAAAACGCATTTAAATAACTGCACTAACATTCAAAAGTGTAATTTCTGAAATTATACTTTTGAATTACATTGTGTTGTTCAGTAACAAATAAAACCAGATTTACCTCCTATTTGGTCATAATACCTCAGATTCAAAAGTTTGCCTGGAAACATGAATTGGTATAGCTACTAAGAGCTATTTGGCAGAATTAAGTAAAATTATGAATGTATTCACACAACCTTTTACATACATGTACATAGCGTTTACTATAGCACTTAAATAATGAAAACTGTAAACAGTCTCAATGTTTACCAATAAGAGTGAAAAACTGTGAAAATACCTATTCATATTTTAAAAGGACACCAAAGTTCTCTATCAAAATCAATTTTTAAAAAATTTATAGCAAAAAAAGATGCAGAATAAGATGATCTGCATTTTATATGAATTTAAAAACTCAAGTCAGCATTGTATCAAGTGTGTATGTGAAAAGGATGGCAGAAATATAAAAGTCCCTGACTATAGTTGCTTGGCAGGAAGGAAATCAAGAACTGTTTAAAGGAAACACTAATATTAGAAAAAAATGAAATTTAAAAAGGATTGAAAAATATAAAATATTAACAGATATTAAGGGGAGATACAGGCATTTATATTACTACATTCTTTGAAGTTTCCTTATTAAAATTTTTCTCAAAACAAAAACTAGAAAGTAATATCATAGGAAATAAAAGTATTTTCCTTCTGAGGTGGTGTTAATAAGATGAACTTCTCCATTTTAGTTATTTAACTAGTCCTTTAGGAAAGTAAAGGTATTGAAAAATTTCAGCGCAATCTTTCTAAAATATGCTGTTTTACACTACACACTTATTATCCTCAAAACAATTATAGATTGTAATAAACTGCTCTGCCTCTTTAATATATAAGCAGAAAATGGAAAACAAAATAATTTACTTCCAAGAAAGGATAAGTAAATTTTTCTAAAGCAAAATATTTCAAAGTATTTAAGGAATTACCCTGAAGGAATTCTTTAAAACATTCTTTATAATAATTTTATAACACAATAATTTTTCAAATTCCAATCTACCTGATTATGAAGATTCTCCTATTCAGTTCTCTGCTTAGAGAATTTAAAGTCTGCTACATTCTCAGCGCTTTCCCAAAGCACTCTTTTTTAAGAGTGACATTTCTATAGAACAGGGTGCCGTTAGGTGGAAAACTGGGAGAGTCTGAAGTCCTCTACTTAAAAACAACCTTCACTGTACAGTTATTCACAAGGTACATACACTTGTAGGTATGCAGAAATGGAGTATAGTGCAGACACTGAGACACAAACAGTAAGAGGAAGATGTTACACCAGAAAAACATCTTTGTTCTCTGAGAACTACAGTTCAGAAACAAAACAAAACAAAACAAAACAAAACAAAACAAAACAACCAAGGGCCTAGGACAAAATGTGAGTATTCTAAGTTCTCTTATGACAAGGCTTGAACCTGCTTCACATTAACTGATAGTTAAAGTTACTGAGTAAACTTAAGAAATGTAAGAGTATAATTAAGATCCAATAATCTAGTGACATACAATATTTTAAAATGTTTAACTAACCATTTTCAATAGATATTTTCAGAAGTCTGTATTTTCCATTTCTGGCTCTGGCAAAGATATCTTTAACATCTTCACTTGCTGTGGAAAACAATATTTTCTTTTAAAAAAGTATAAAATATTTTTATAGTTTTAACTACTTCATTTTGCTACCTATATGAAGGAAAAATAAATAGTACAAAGAAAACATCTATAGTGTGTAGCATTCTCTTATCAGTATTATCAAACAAGCATAAAAGAGTGGATATTGAATATAGGTAAGAAAAAACACATTAATAAAGTATACTAGTTCCAATCTGGTTTAGCTAAATAGTTATGTAGCAGAAATAACAATGGCATGAATATACTGACTTTGCTCAATGAGGTTACTAATTAATGGGCAAATTACAATTTTGTTAAACACACTTTTTTCTTTGAAAAATATTGAAAACTTGCTTTCATGCTCTTCCAGTTCAATTTCAAGTGTGTGATAAAGATAGTATCATCAATTCATTTTCTGTGTCTGACCATTAAATACAGTATCTGATAGCCTATTTTGATTCAAGAAAAGGCCAATAACATGTATCAGATTTTTACACTCTCCATATTTTTATTTGTATTTTTCACAAGACAAGGGTAAACTGATTACGCAAAAGACATTTAACCACCTAACTTTGTTTATCTAATAAAATTTTAATTTCGTTCTTGTGTTGTCTATTGCAAGCAAGAATCATATTGAGGTAGCGTTATAAGGCTCAAACAAGAAAGTGAGTAATACCACTTAAAATATAAAATCAATGCGGGCACTACAACCGTTCTTTTAGAACTCAAGAGTGTTTTTGCTGATGTTTGCGTGCTGGTATGTGGGGCGGTGTTAAAAACCCTTACGAACAAATCAGACAAGTGTTCATATTCTACGTCTAATTAATAGGGAGAGCTTGAGTTCATTTATATTAGAACTCGTTAAGTGATCATAAGTAACCCCGGGGTATACAATTTGATTCCGACGAGACGAGGGCTTCCAGGCTGCCCATTTTCAAACCCGGAAATAATGGAAGTCGGATATATAGTAAACGCATACTCAGCGGCTTGCTCGGGTGACCAAACGCAACCCCACAGATCGGACTTTTCAACTGCTCTGCAGAGTACAGAGGAAAAAAAGAGGCACAGCTCACACTCAGGATTTCTCAGAACACAAGGCATCCTCCCATTTGGAAGAAAAGCCGGCAGTTTGGGAAGCACCCCTTCCGAGGTAAGACTCTGGCATGTTTTTCCTTGTTTGTTTGCTGGGTTGCTTTTTTGTTTGTTTGCTTGTTTGTTTGAGACAGGGTCTCGCTATTCTGTTCAGGCTGGCCTCGAACTCACGCGAGCCTCTGGTCTCAGCCTCTCAAGCGCTGGGGTACCGGCATGTGTCGCTACACCCGGCTGGCATATTTCTTTTTATAATCATCGTCCTGCAACACGCCTTCGCTCCAGACTAGCCGCAGGGCAAACTCGCCCGGCTGGCCAGCGCCAGGATTCCCCGGTAGCCCGCACGCTCCCCGCGCTGGCCACCGCGGAGGACGCGAGGTCCGGGCGCAGGGGCCAGGGAGGGCACGCCCCCTGCCCCGGGCTCCGGACAGGTTTCCTCCGCCGCTCCCTGGAGCGGCGCTCCGAGCCTTACGTGGCGGCGGCGCCGGCCAGGGCGGCTAGGGACCAGGCCGGGCGCCGGCACCCGGAGCCCCGAGAAGCGAGCAGCCCGGCGCCCGCAGGGTGACTCCCGGGGGCCCGCGACGTTCCTCTGGGAGCCTTGCCCCGGGCCGCACCGGGCGCCGTTACCTTGGATGCCGGTCTGGTGGGACATGGCGGCGGCCGCGGGCTCCGGCTCCGGCGCTGAGTGCAGCTAGCGGCCCCGGCCGGCGGCTCCAGGAAGTGGCGGCGACTCCGCCGGCCCCGCGCGTCATCCGCGCGCGACCACGCCGCCCCGCCCCGGTCGTGAGCCGCGGGTGTTGCCCGGTTCATCGCGCTCCGCCCCTGGCCGTCTCTCCGGAGCTCCACCCGGGCGGAGCGGGCGGGACGACACTGCCCCAGCCTGGCGTTCCCCGCTGTTGCCCGCTCCCCGAGGGCTTCTCGGGATGGAACGGTCCGCTTTACTCTGCGCACGCGCGCTCAGATGTGCGGGAGCGTTCCGGGATCACCCCTCCTTGGAGCCGTACTGTTTGCTGCGCGGATAGGTTCTGCCGCCTTACTGGTTTTAAAAATGGGAATTCACGGATGGGAAGTCGCCTATCGTTTTTCCCCCACGGCAATATGAAAGGAACTTTTCTTTGTAGTTGGACACTTTCAGAGATGAAGTTTTCCTTTCTCTGAAAAGATACGCCGATTTGAGTATTGCTCGGGAGGTTAGTTCTAACTGGGCTGTTTTAGAATGACCACTTGTAAAAATCAAGTAATTGTTCAAAATTCACTCGGATACATTTGCATGGTGACACCAGAAATGAATTCAATTTGTTTTTCATTTTATGGTTTTATGAACATGCCTTTCTTTGTGGAAAGTTAATTTTAGGATTTATTGTATAGCTTTTCTATTGCTCCTAGGTAAGAAAGGTAGGTCTTGTTTTTAAGGTCTTAGACTGATAAACGTACACAATTACAATTCCCTATTAAAAGGTACTATTCAGACCAATATACTGTAAGTACAACTTAATAAAATAATTCTGAGTACACTGTATTTTAATTAGTTCCACTGTAGTTGTTTTTCTTTACAGAGACCATGGCAAACAAGGTTAACATCTGCTTGCTCAACAGGTCATTATTTTCAGAAGTAAGCAAATTTTAATCTGAGTTTTATGATTTGTTTGGACTTAAGAAATGTAGGGAGGCATTTAACCTAACCAAGTTGTTCCTGATACAATGGTTTGCCCTGATTTACCAGTTTTGACTGCACCCTTGAGCAGACAGAAAATTGCAGTTCATTTGCAAAGTTTTGGCTGATTCATCCACTGGTGACTAGGAAAAATTGCTTAAGGGAGTTGACACTGCTCAAAAGTCCTGATGAGGTGAGATAACTCCCCATTGGTCATGTTTAGAAAGAAGCACTGTATGCACAGCCTTGAAAAAAAGGAACCTCCAGTTATTATAGACCCCTAAATTAAGTGGAAATATTCTAGGCAATCAGACAGGGCTGGGCCCTCAAAGCAGTCAGTGTAGGTGAGAACATATCACAACTGTGACTGGAGGCACATTTGTTCAAGGTCAGGCCTCAAGATAGAGATAGAATGACTAGACCTACATACCTCCTTAGGGGGTAATCAATATTATCTGGTCCAATAAAATCTAGATAAGTGTCAGTCACCCAAGTGGGTGACCAGGGCATCCTGACTCATCCAAAAAAGTCCCTTTTCTTTGCTCGTACATTGCTATATGACTTGTTTCCCCACTGGATAATATTGCCTAAGCAACTACTAATCATATTGGCTGATCATAGTTTTGACCCGTGTTGTATCCACCTGGGGATTTCATATCCACTTCCTGATTTGGCTGTGTAAAACTTCCTTTGAGAAGTGGGCTCATAAGGAGCCCACTTTCTGGGTCTCCTCCTGTCTCCCACAGTAAAACTTCCTATTCTTAGCCTTTGTTATCCTTACAATTCATTCTTCAATTTTGGGTGACATGAACTTGGTGTATCTGACGTGTATCTAGCAGGTTGGGAGTTAGAGTTATTTCCCCTATGTCATTTGGAAGTTCAATATCACAGTTATGTGGGGGCCACCCTGGAATCTTCCAGAAAGTGCTTATTTTCTGCCATTAAGCTTCAAGGGCCTTAGGCACACTGCTGTGTCCTAGTCACACACATTTTCCTACTTTTCCTCATTTGTGTCACTGCTTGCTAAACATTTGTCAGAGCTGTTCTGAAAATAATACCTTAGATTTTCAGAGTTTTACAGTTTTCACACAATATATAGAGATTTATTTGTGCCCTGATCTAATCCTATGTGGAAGGATGGACAGGATATAATCAGGTTTTATTGAGTCAGACACCTGGATTTCTTCTAACACAGATTCCTCGGGAGGTGGTGGGATATAGGACAGGCTTCTCTAGACAATTGGGGCTTTTCCAAGGTGTGGCTGGCTGGTTTTCCTGGCTTGCACTGGCTACCTGTTGGAGAGTCCCATTGGTAACCTGTGTGCATGTGGGGGCTGGACTGGCTCTTAAAAACGTTTTTCTTTTGGTGTTCTCAGCAAATGCTAAGATTTTATACTCTAGATCCTGTCATGTGCTTTCTCCTCCTTTTTTATTTTATTTTTTTACACAAAGATGCTGGGGCTGAGACAATTTCACTGCCTCTCCATCAGAGAGGTCAGGTCTCATCTGCTCCCAGCTTTCAGTTGAATATGCATCTATGGTTTTTTTCTTAATCTACCATCACCCCCTCTCAAGAACCCAATACCACACACAGGTCATGGCAGTGTTCTTTAAATATTTTTGTACTCACAACCGATTCTAACATTTCCATGCTAGCCAAATTTAGGATTGGGGTCTGTGATCTATTTAGGAAATGGTGCAAGGGCCACTGAAAAGCTGAGTCAGCATAGCAAGATTTTGTTTGCATGTTTATCATGTTTCGTAAAAATAAATTTGATGAAAAAAAAACCCAAGAAAAAGAAAAATCCATAGCAAATACCTGACAGTGTGGAAAGAAATGCTCAACAAGGTTATGAGAGAGTTAAAACCTTTTATCTCTATTTTAAATTTCCTTTTGACACTACTAAAAAACCATGGCCTCAGGGTATGAATCTAAAATGAATTTTCCTTACTATGTACTGCTCCCTATCAGGGACTTTATAAGAAAGTTTCAATGTGTCCTGTAGTTTTAGGAGTTGATTAAATCAGTGTGGTGACCTGTATTTTGACGTACAAGTGAAAGATTTAGTTCCTAACATTTTATGTTGATAATGGGAACAGAATTTGGTGTAGCAAGGTGCTCAGCCAAAAATTTGTATTCTGCTTCTGTTGCAGCTGGATGTTCAGCTTTCTTGCAGGGCGCACTACACTTCCTCTTTTGAAAGCTCCTTTCAGAGTTCTAACTCACTGGCTGTTGTTTTCCCCTGAACTATCCTCTCGCAGAATAATAGCACAGGTCCAGTGAAATCACAGCTCACTTTCCTGACTCTCATCACATAATCTGCAGTCCACTTTCACTTTGGTTTCGTTTGTTTTTGAAAACTATTTTGTCTCCCTCTCCTCCCTTTCCTACCTAGCTCATTATGTTCTGAGTAGTGAGATGAAAAAGTTATGTGAGGCTTTTTGAAACACTGCTTAGAATGCAGCTAGTTAATGGACAAGATTCTCTTTATCTTTCCTTATTGCTCTTTCTCCTATTTTCTATTGGAACAAAGATGTCATGGCTGGAGTTCTAGCTAGTGCCTTTTACCTGAAACAATCTTAATGATAAAAAACACAAATTTGGGTAGTAGAAAAGAAAGATGAGAGGAAACCTGAGTCCTTGTTGACTGACTCCCATACCTCCAGAATTATTTTACATTCAAGAAAACTAATTTCATTCTGTTAAACCGTATTATTTACATTCTCTGTCACAAATAGCCATATATTTTGTAAGTGATGCATTTTGCTTTACCCAAACTTAAGAATAAATACACCTCAGTATACAATTCTTTAGTTCCTAGAGTGAAAACTTGGACAGCAAGTTCCAAAAATGGGGGATGTTTATTTTGTTTGTAAAATGGGGATCTTACTCCATTAAGAGGAAAGTAAAAGGAAAATTTGAGAAAAATGTCAAATTCTTTTGTGCTGTTTAACAATTATATCAGCAAAGTTTTCATAACTCAACATGGTTCTTGTTTCTGCCTACTGCCTCCCCCTCGCACTAGTCCTTCTACTTGACAATTCTGATCACACTCATTAAATCAGTTAATGTTGATCCTAGAATTAGACTGGGCTGTCTCATTACAAAGAAGCTGAGACTATCACTCTGATTCCTAGGTCCAATACTCCATTTGGCCTTACTGTAGAAATACAGCATTCTTGAGCCAGGTGTGGTAGTGCACACCTGTAATCCCAGCAGTCAGGAAGGATTGATGTCAATTGGAGGCCACCCTGACCTGAGATCCTGTCTCAAAGCAGACAGACAAAACGTACACATAAACAACAGCAGCAGCAGCATTACAATATTCTCTGAGTTTCCACCCCATGGACACAGACATGGTGTTTCATCCCAGTTGCCCCCATGGTGATTCTCCTCCCAACCCTCCCCATAAGGCTGGTTGCTTTTCACTCAGTTTTGAAATAGTTTTCTTGTCACCCTTTGCATCCTGAACATTTTCCTCTCTCTCTCTGAGACAGCATTACAGTTTGTTGTTCCACTTTGGCCCAGTGACTTGGCCAGCCCGCTTGTTTCTCATCAGTCCAGCTTTCTTGCAGGGCGCACTACACTTCCTCTTTTGAAAGCTCCTTTCAGAGTTCTAACTCACTGGCTGTTGTTTTCCCCTGAACTATCCTCTTGCAGAATAATAGCACAGGTCCAGTGAAATCACAGCTCACTTTCCCGACTCTCATCACATAATCTGCAGTCCACTTTCACCTTGGTTTCGTTTGTTTTTGAAAACTATTTTGTCTCTCTGTCCTCGCTTTCCTACCTTTCTTCCTATTTTTCCACAGTCACTGTCAGTGCCCTGATATTCTCCATTAAACTATTGTAGCTCATTAACAGAGGAGTAGAATAGAGAGGCAGATCCCCAGTGTACTCTCAGGTGTACTGTTATTGTTAGAGCACATTTTAGATGTTTGTAGTGGAGGTAAAATTAAGTGTCCCACAGAAGATAGATGTTTTGTTTAGCTCAAGTCTGGAATAGAAATACATTTGAAATAATGGGTTATCTTCATGAGACAAATACAAATATTCATGAGTTAAATTATACTTTTAGTAGATGGGAGGCAGTATTTCCCAAGGAGAAAAATCTGTGGGTTCTAATCCCACTTGATGACTGCCTAGCTGTTGACTGAAAGCTTTTAAAAAGGGAAAGCAGTGACAATAGCAGCAGAGTCTTCTTTGAGCCCGGAATTGTTTTGGATACTTCTTCATCTTTGCTGACTCATTTCTTTCTTTTCACTTAATTACTATCCTTCTAACATTGTAGAATTTCCTTACTCCAGGCCTCCTTGGTTTTTTTTCTTCTTTTTTTTTCCTTTTTCCTTTTTGACTTTTTTAGTACATGTTTGCAGGACATAATGATTACATTCACTGCAGGGGATTGGTACATGTACATAACATTTCTGTTCCCTTCCTTTCCCCTCGCCCTATCTGCCTTGTACTTCTCCAGCATCAGATTCATTTATCTTATAAACTCTTATAAAGTTATTTATTATATGTACAGATTTAAAACTAGACTAATAGGCCAAAGAATATATAAAGCATGCAAGACAATTGTACTAAGTCAGGGTACACTTTTAGATACATAGCCCACATTGGATTACAATATCACTTTTTCCTTATTATCTGTCTTTTATTCATATATATATGAATATATTCATATATTCATATATATATTCATATATATATTCATATTCATATATATATGAATAAAAGACAGATAATATATATATATTAGACAGATATATAGATATATATATATTAGAGAAGACGTGATGTTTAAGCTTATGTGTCTGAATTACTTCACTTAATATTATGATGTCAAGGTGTACTTGTTATTCTACAAATAACTCATTTATCCTTCTTTGTTGCAGAATAATATCACTGTTAGGTTTTTAGGCATTTCCATAGTGGTTCTGTCTGCTTACTGTCCCACCAACAATGCCTTGCTAGCATTTGTTATTGGTTGATTTCTTGGTGGCAGCCATTCTTTCTGGGGTGAGGTAGAATTGCAGTGTTGCTTTAGTTTGCATTTCTCAAATGGCTAGCAATGTTGAACATTTTCTGATGGGTTTATTGGCTATTTGTATTTCTTCATTAGGGAAGTGTCTACTCATTTAACTCGCCCATTTTTCATCTGGATCTTTGAATTTAGAGAGGAGGGTTAATTTTTGTTTCAGTTCTTTATATATTCTAGATATTAGTCCTTTATCTGAGGAGTAACTGGTAAAACTTTTTTTCTCATTTTGTAGGTTGTATCTTTACTCTGTTAGTTGTTTTCTTTGCTATGAAGAAGCCTTTTAATTTCATGTGATTCCATTTGTTGATTCTTGGTAGTGATTCTTGATAGTAGAAAGTCTCTGTCTACAACTATGTTTTCAAAAGCCTATTCCAAGGCTGGGGATTTAGCTCAGTGACAGAAGTGCCTGTCTTACAAGTGTGTGGTAGTGAGTTCAATCCACAGTGACAAAAAAGTTTTACCTATTCCAGAAGATTCAGTGTTTCTGTTCTAATGTTTAGATATCAAATTCATTTTGATTTTAGTTTTGTACATACTGAGGGATATGGGTCTAAGTTCAACCTTTGGCATGTTGATAGCCAGTCTTCCTAGCACCATTAGTTAAAGACATTATCTTTTCTCTGATTAGGAGATTTGGCCCCTTTGTCAAAAATAGAATAGCTGAGAGTGTCTCCAGGTCTCTGTGGCCTGTGACTCACCTAGGTCTCCCGATGCCGAGTTTTGACCTTTGGACCATGCCTTTCCTTCTTCCTTAAGGCATCTCATTTGCCCAGGGTCTTGTTTGTTCGGAATACTTGCCAGGTAACTGGAAGCCAATCTAGTAAACTAATTCACAGCAAGGTTCAATTCATCAAACTTTTATTGAGCACTTCAACTTCTGAACTAGGTGTGAATGACCGAGAAAGGCTGTCCTGATACACTATCAATACTCAGTGCAGTGACCTTGGGCTTTGGGTTCAGACAGGCCTGAGTTCAAATCTCATCCTTTTACTTACTAGAGCTGTCACCCACGAAAAATTACCTAGCCCTTCCAGGACTCTATTTTTTTATTTGGAAAATGGGAACAACATTTAGTTCATTAGGAGCTTCTCAGTTTTAAGGACAATTATATACAGTGAGAGCTTATAAGTGATGTTAAGTAAACAGTACCTATTCTTAGATTATTGTTTATTCTTTCCTTATAACTTATGGGGTCATTTAACATTTTAACTTTGGACATAAATTATCAGTGTCTTAACAATTAAGAATTTAAGTCTTGTTACAGGTTGGTCAGAGATATTTAGAGAATCAGGGAAACCATCCCCTGCCTCTCATCAACATCGATTGTCTCAGTTCTGACAATACAATACCTCAGTATCAGCTGTCTGAGGAACTGAAGCAGGTGACTTGCTGAAGACAGAAGAGAAGTGTTATAAGGATACACAGAGGTCTGTTTTCCAATGAGGCAGCCTGGCTATAAAATGCCAGGAAAAAGCAACTGCAGATCATGAAGTGAAAAGTAGGTCACTTGTTTGGAATCAAGGTAGCATACAAGGTGAAGAACCTAAACTCGTAAACAGTAACAGGCTGTGAAAATTGCTATGGTATGTATAAACCAAAGGGCTGCCTTTCTGCATATGCTGGAGAAGACCTGCTGGTTGTGCCACTGTCTTTTTGCTACAGTTTCACACATGCAAAATAGCGTCAGCCATCAGCAACATCATTTTGAACATAGAAGATAATGACAAGTTATGCAGGAAAAGAAGAAAGGCAGAGCAGGAGAAAGCAAAAATAAAGCTCTCTCACCTAAAGTTGTGTTGTACTTTTAAAATTTTTGTGGGTTCAAATTTTAATGTGTCAAATTTTGGGACATCTGCTTCTTTGCATACTTTTATACATGGAATAGGCCTTCTACTATTGTAGGTTGTTTCTGGTTGCAGTAAGTTTTTAAAAGAAATACTGATTTTGTGTACAAGTTGTAAGGATTCTGAGCTCAGAGTCTGGGCCTGTCACCTCAGATGGCCTCTAGGCTTATCGGCTTGTGGGAAGAGAGAAGTAAGCATGATGCTATATATTTGGATTGGGGAGGTAGTGCTAGGCACTGGTGGTCTGTTCTGCTCCATTATACTCCATACCTTTTCTACTCCTTATTTTATTCATTCATGATCATCTACACCTTTGGGGAAATGATTGAGGTAAATGAGTGGCTGGCAGAATAGGGGTTCTGAAACTGGGGGATTTGGAAACTAGTTGACAAGACACAAATGACTTAGCCAACAATTGCCAGTGCCTCACTTTGACGATTTGATCAAGCAGAATTCTTCACATTTTCTTGTTAACTTCTAAAGTTAACTCCACTGTGATGATGACCCCTTGAGAAATGACTTATCTGTCATGAACTCAAGTTCTTTAAGTGAAATATTAATATTGTCAGAATTATTAAAAATAAACTGAGAACCAAATTATGATGCAACAGTAACATTAATTTGCCTGACAGATGATATCTGTTAATTATATGCTAAATAGTATAATTAAAATTTCACACAAGCTGAAATCTATTAAGGATTTGAAATAAATTAAAGTTATTTGAAAACAGGGAGCTATGAAAGAACACAGACATATCTTAATCACCAAAGAGCACATGGGAATCTTCAGAGTCGGAACACATAAAGGGCCTTTGAAAGGCCCACATTTTAATGAATATAAATGTTTTTTTTTTTTTAAGAATTCAACAGCAGTAGGGCATCTTTCCTTTCCCCCATTTCCTGCCAGGTGCAACACTGGTACATACACTGTGCATTTTCATCTCCAAATCATTCACTCAGAACACAGAAGACATCTGCATTCAGTTGTCCGAACAGTACCAGCACAAATCTTTCTCTTCAGTGAACTCAGAGAAATCAGTAGTGTAGCTATCTTTTTTTATATACATATACATATACATATACATATACATATACATATACATATACATATACATACATAGATACATATGTTGTTTCAGTTTCTCACATTAATGAGATAATACAATGTTTTCACATGTGTGTCTTATTTATATCACTAATAAGTGTGGTCTCAAGTTGCATCCATTTACCTATAAAAGTCTCCAGTTTATCTTTCTTTATGGCTGAGTATTACTCCATTGTATAAAAATACCACATCTTTTTCATCCATTCCTCAGTCGATGGGCATTTAGGTTGTTTCCAAAATCTGGCTATTACAAATTGTGCTGCTATAAATGTGGGTGCACATGTATTACTGTGGATTGATGTTTTTAATTCTTTGGGGAAGATACCCAGAAGAAGAACAGCTGGGTCGAATGGAACCTCTAGTCCTAGTTTTTTGAGGGATCTCCACACTGATTTCCACAATGGTTGCACAGTCTTCATTCCCACCAACAGTGGGTAAGGGTTTCTCCTTCCCCACAGCCCTCCAGCATTTGTTATTGCTTAATTTCTTGATAATAGCCATTCTTCCTGGGATGAGGTAGAATCTCAGTATTGTTTTAATCTGTATCTCTCAAATGACAAGTGATACTGACCATTGTTTTTACATATTTATTTTCTGTTCATATTTCTTTATCTGAGAAATATGTATGTATCTCAGATGTCCTTTTTTGGATTGGGTCTTTAAATCTGGGAGGACTGGTTTTTTTGAGGTCTTTATATGTTCTCGATAGTAATCCATTGTCTGAGGAACAGCTGGCAAACATTTTCTCCCACATTGTGGGTTGTCTTTTTGCTCTGTTAGTGGCTTCTCTTGCTGTGCAAAATTTTCTCAATAGGGTGAGATTCCAGTTGTTGATTCTTTGTGATAGCTCCTGTATAATTAGGATTTTGTTCATAAAGTCTTTGCCTATACCAGTGTCTTCAAGTGTTTTATGTTTATCTTCCAGAAGATTTAATGTTTCTGTTTTAATATTAAGGTCTTTAATCCATTCTGATTTTTAGCTTAGTACCTAGTGAAAGATATGGGTCCAGTTTTAATCTTCAGCATGTGTAGAGCCAGTTTTTACAGCACTATTATTAAAGAGACTATCTTTCTTCCAGTTCATATGTTTTGGCACCTTTGTTAAAGATAAAGTAGCAGTGTGTCTGGAGTTGTTTCTGCATCTTCTAATCTGTTCCATTGATCTTTAGGTCTGTTTTGTTGCCAATACTGCACTGTTTTTTTTTTTAAATCACAGTAGCTTTATAGTATAATTTCAAGTCAGGTATTGTGATGCTCCCTGTCTTGTCATTGTTGCCCAAGATTGCTTTTGCTATTCTAGGTCTCTTCTAGTTCCAGATGAATTTTAGCACTGTTTTATTTAATTCTGTGAGATATGCTATTGGAATTTTGATTGGGATTGCATTGAATCTGTATAACAGTTTTAGAAGTATGGCCGTTTTCACTATATTGGTTCTTCCAACCCAAGAGCGTGGGATATCTCTCCATTTTCTAATATCCTCTTCAATCTCTTTTTTCAGAGTACTGTAGTTTTTTTAATTAATTTTTTTATTTTTTAAAAGACAATAAAACAAAAGAGAACAGAACAAAGCAAATCAGATCAATGCAATCAACACAGCATTTCACAACATCTACTAAGTCCATTTGTTTAAAAGTTTGATTTAGTTCTAATATTTCATTATTGATTTTTTGTCTAGTTGACCTGTCTTTTTGTAACAATGGGGTATTGAGGTCTCTCAACCCAATTGTGTTAGGGCTTATTTGATTTTTCATGTCTGTTAGTAATTGTTTTTGTGTAGTTGGGTGCACTAGTATTTGTTGCATATGTATTTATGATTGTTAGCTCTTCCTCTTGAATTGTTCCCTTTATGAGGATGTAGTGACCTTCTTTATCTCTCAAATCAGTCTCGGCTTGAAATTCACTGTCTGCAAATAGAATAGTTACCCTTGCTTTTTTCTGGGTTCGTGTCAAATAATGTATTGTTTTCCATCTTCTGACTTTCAGTCTATGGATTTCTTTTTTAATTAATTGTATTTCTTGTATGCAGCATATTGTTGGGTCTTGCTTTCTGATCTCTTTTATGAGTCTGTGTCTTTCAGTTGGTGAACTGAGACCTTTAACATTGATGGTTATATCTGATATGCATCGACTTATCCCTGTCCTGTTATTTTCCTGTTGGATCCCTTCTATTTTTCTCTTCCCTCTAATTGTTTGCCTTCCCTGAAAGATTCCTTCTTTTGGGGTTCATGGAGCTGTAGTCCCTTATTATCTCTTTCTAGTATGTCCTTCAGAATATTTTGGCATGCTGGTTTGGTGGTCATAAGTTTCCTCAGGTGTTCTTTGTCATGGAAGTATCTTATTTCTCTATCAATTTTGAAAGATAGTTTTGTGGGGTACATCAATCTGGGTTGGAGGTTGTTTTCCTTTAGAACTTGGAGCACTTCACTTCAAGCCCTCCTTGACTTGACAGTTTGTGCTGAGAAGTCAGCTGTAATTCTGATGGGCTTTCCTTTATAGGTGATTTGTTTCTTTTCTCTACAGCTTTTAGGATTCTATTCTTGCTTTGACTTTCTGGAACCTTGACTATGATATGCCTGGCTACAGATTTTTTTTGACCATTGCCAATTGGAGTTCTATGTGCATCATTTATCTGTGTGTGCAATTCTTTTTCTCTACCAGGAAAGTTTTGTGTCATGATGTCTGTGAGCATACTTTTTTAATTTTAAAGATGGTAAAATTAAACACAACAAAACAGAACAAAACAAAAAACAAGAAAGCAATGTAAGAGACATAAATTTCAAAGCAAGACAATCAGAGATCTTCACTATCTATCATATTGTCTCTTGTTTTCTTCTGAATAGTTGTCCATATCTTCACATACAGAGAATTCATATGAAACAACATAGTATGGAACTGATCTGAACAGGATGAGGAAGGTGTTTTAGGTCTTCAAGACCAGACAATAGGGAAGCCAACAATGGCTGTCATAGTGTCTCTCATTCTCTTCAAAATAGTTGTCCATACCTTCATGTACGTTGAAATTAAACAAAACAAAACAGGCTAAAATCACTCTGAACGAAGAATGATAGTATTGCTGGATTTCACATCATGACGCTTTGGAATCAGCACTGGGTACTGTAGTGTCTCTTTTTCTTCAAAGTAGTTGTTCATTTTATCATGTGTTATATAATTGGTTCTCATAGACTGTTTATAAGTTCTATGCATCCGTGAGTCTCTATATGTATATCTATCCTTTCTGTATTAGAGGGAAAAACAAAACAAAGCAAGATAAAACAAAACAATTCCTAGATAAACCTGAAATGAAAAAGTCATATAAAATCACAATACCAGGTGATCTACAATGGTTACTATGATGTCTCAGCAGTATATAACAATATTAATAAAAACAAAACATTGGAGATATTATAAGACTTCAAAAGCAGGTAATAATCAAACCAGAGTGGGTATGCTAGTGAATCTTGTCATCTTCAGTATAGTTGCCTGTACTCTTAGACTTGATACTGTCAATCATAACAGATTTTAATAAAACCAGTCAATACAAAATAGCAATCTAACAAACTAGATTCAAATAAGATCAGTCATAATAAGACAGTGTAAGTTATATAGGGCTTCAGATTAAGTTAATAGGAAATTAAGGATGGTTACCATAATATGTCCTGCTATTTTGGGGATAGCTGTCCGTGCCCTCAAATCTAACTCAAGTAGACAAACTGAAACAGAATATAATCCATCTAAACAGAGTGGTGAGAATTATGTAGATTTTAAATCCTGTTACACCATTAACAGTATCCTCTACCTTCTTTTTTTAGACTATTCCTCCCCTTTCACTCCCACGGTGCACTGCACATTTTGGGCCCCACTAGCTCCCTCAGTTTTTAGATTGGGGAGAGCAATCTGCTATTTACCCTAACTGGTTATGAATCTTCTGACTCCTGGGCTTGATCTCGAGTTGTATTCCTTTACCCATAAAAGCCACAAGGTTTCTCTTCATTACAGCTGACTAGTTCTCTGCTGCACAAAAGTATCATGTCCTTTCAACCTATCTTCAGGTGCTGGTCGAATTGCCCCTATTTCTTTCTGGTTTCCTGTCACATAGAGCATTGTTTTCTCATATTTGACTTTCTGTTCATAAACACTCTTTCATGTTAATTATGCTTCCAATACAGAGCATCTGGATGGACCCTACCTCCTAATCTACTCTGCCTGTGTTTCTTTTTGTTAGTATGTCAAGGCCATCTATGTTAGAGATTACAGCCAACCTTCTCTTCCTCATTTCTGATATTCTATTTTTCTGCCACTGGTTGTCTATTTTCCTGTTTTATTCCACTGTCTGCCCTGTTCATTAAGGCTTCTCTGCCACTGTTCCTGAAATACTGGTATTTTTTTTCTCTCTCTCTAGAATGTCCTTCAGTATTTTTTGTAGGGTTGGATTGGTAGTCACGAATTCCCCCAGTTCCTCTTTGTCATGGAAGCATTAATTTCTAGATACAGTTTTGCAGGGTACATCAGTTTGGGCTGGAGATTATTTTCTTTCAGGGCTTGAATTACTTCGCTCCAAGCTCTTCTTGATTTGATGGTCTGTGTCGAGAAGTCTGCCATGATTTTGATGGGTTTTCCTTTATAGGTGATCTGTTTCTTTTCTCTGATGGCTTTTACTATTCTGTTCTTATATTGAATTTCTGGGATCTTGATTATTATGTGTCTGAGTGTAGTTCTGTTTTGGTTGTAGGTGGCTGGAGTTCTGTATGCTTCATATATCTGCATATCATTTCCTTTTGTTTTGTTTGGGAAGTTTTCCTTAATTATTTCTGTGAATAGCCTTTGTACTTCTTTTGTTTTGACTCCTGCTTCCTCATTCACATGTTTTGTTCTTAGGTTATAGATCCTCCTGTTGTCTTCTAGCTTTTGTATTATTACTGCCTGTTTCCTTGTTATTTTTAAAAGATCTTCTCTTTCATGATTACACATTGCAAACCTGTCTTCAAGTTTTGATAGTCTATCCTTAGTTTCTTTCAAGCAGTCTTGCCAGCTTTCAATGGAGTTTTTAGTTTCCTGGTAATCTCTTTGAATCTGCTTCATGTGTTTTAAGTTTTCTTTATATTTTTCATTGAATGTTTCTCTCCTTCTTTTGTGTTCCTCCATTCTTCCGTCTGTGTCTTCTTGAGAGGTGCTTAGCATTTCTTTTATTAATCTACTTATATCTTGCTTAACTTGAATTAATATTTCAGTTTTGATCTCATCTACGAGGTCCTGAAGATATCTCTTTATGTCCGCTGATGCCGTGTTTGATGTTGCATGTTTGCTGCCCTCAATCTCTTTTGTATATACCTCTCCTGGATCACTGTTCTCAGAGTTGGGGGCTGGGGGCTTTTTCTTATTTCTTTCTCTTGTCATGTTTTTGGTTCCTTCCATACAAGTGTACAATGGAGTTCCCAGCCTCTTTCCCTGTTGGTTACGGCTCCTCTGAAGCATGCTGGCTAGGGGTTTCTGCTCTTTCCAGTCTGCTGTCAGCCACTGAGGTGCAGGCAGGGGCAGTGTATGCTGGCTCCTTCCCTCCAGGCCAGCCAACCTTTGTGGGCTTTCACTGCGTCAGTGCATTCTGCACGTAGGGAATTGGTTTGGGATGACTTATTGGGTCCTGGTCAGGGGTATGACCCAGGCCAAGCAGATCCCACCAATTTGCTCTAGGAGTGGAGCAACCAACAGAAGTCACTGCCATTCCCAGTTCAGCCCATCCTGCCCAACTCCAACATGTCATCCATTGGTCACCCCTTTCCCATGGGAGGGTCTTATTCCTAGCACTCACCGTGAGTTAATGCTGGTCCCTCTCTGGCTCCATTATCCACTGGGCTCCCCGACCCCTGACTTCACGGATGCGGAGCGAGTTCACAGTGGCTCAGTGGGAGTCACATGTGCGGGGTGGTTCAGCTCCATGCTCGAAGCCTCTCAAGCCAGTTGCATCCGTGTGGGTTCGAGTGCTCAGGTCTGTGAGCATATTTTAAATGTCATTTGTGGTATCTCCTGCTTGTTCATTGACTCCAATTAACATTAAGTTATTCTTCTTTGTCTTATCTGGCAGCTGCTAGATTGCTTTCTCATGGTTCCTTGCTATTTTTGAGCAATGTTTCTTTTCCAGGTTGCTAACTGCAAGCCCGTCTTCAGTATCTGAAATCCTGTCCTCACATTGGCCTAGTCTGCTTCGAATACTTTCAGTGAAGTATTTATTCTCCTTGATATAGCTTGAATGTGTTTTATGGATTCCACTTCTTTCCTATGCTGAGCTTCCATCGTGTTTTTCATCTTGTCTATTTTTTTTGGTCTGGGTCTACTCTAACATCACTAAGCATCATGTGTATTTTGGTGATCTTTGTAGCTATCTGAGAGATTATTTCTGATTTCATTTTTTCCACAGCCTCGTTCAGTTGCTTTATTGTTTCCACTTCAGAGAGACATGGTGAGGGGCTTTGAGATTGCCCCACCTCATTGCCCCTTAGATTTGCCTTTGGTGAACTGGTATCCAGGGTTGC
>PVJX010012929.1:0-48860 GCA_004027295.1 Dolichotis patagonum | reverse complement strand
AGAGAGGTCATTACTAAAGATGTTAAAAATCAAACTGTTTTTAAAACACCCCCCAAAATCGATTTTGCCTGGCTCAGTGGACTCACAGGCGCATTGACCCCAGGAAATAATGCAGTCATACCTCATGGGGAGACTGTCACACACTCCTGCCTCTTTCAGGATGAGAAATTGGTCATAGAAATGAGATATTTTCATGTTACTAAATCGCTTCTCATACTCTAGACTCCGATATGTTCCCCGAGGTCTCCTTCGAAGGCTTAACTGACACGAAGGCTTCTCCAGGAGTATGGAACACAGAGATCTGTGATTTAAAGCACAGTCTTGCCTCAGCCAATGTAGGGTCCTCTTTGCTAGTGATGCTGCATTATGACACGGTCCTATGCCTAGGACTGTTCTCCAGGGTGTTTCCCAATCAGCTACTGTCACCATGTCCTGGACCAGGCAGCAATGCTCAAATTTGCAGAAAGACAGCTCAGGAAGGAATTCACTGAACAACTCAACAACCTCATTACCCTCTTTTAGACACCCCATTGAGGACCTAATTCAGTAGTGATTTGAAATGAGAGGCATGACTGCTTTTAGTGGAGACCTACTCACATATAGAAAAGAGATTTGTACTGCTTTCTTTGACAAAGAATTTGGTGTCTTCTCATCAACTCTGTAACCATTCTGGTTGCCACAGATCACAAGATACCTTTTACCAATGAGTATTTCTACAAACAGCTTCTTAAGGCCATCTACCCAGAAGAGCAGCCACAGTATTCCATCTACCAAGTGGTGGAGCCTCCTCTGAGACAGAGGTAACAATGCCAATGTTCATTCAAAATTGAAAGGAGCTAAGAGTATAATCTAGACAATAAAAAGCATCCATGTCAAAAAAGCAAGGAAATACACCCTGATCATACTTCAGCTTCACTGGCAGAGAAAGTTTATGGCTCCTTCTTCACTTGAAGACTTCATTCACTACCGTCTGGGCCCAAGAACTGCTGCTCCCGACGGCCACCCACGGGCAAAGAGGCACAGCACACTGGGTCCTGACGGGCTCTGCTGGGCCACCACAGCAATGCACATTAAGCCTCTAACTTGGAATAAAATTTCTTGAGATCACTCAGGCCAGAAATTTGGTCCTCTTTCAGAGTTTTTTCCCAGAATACTTGAAAGAGCATCCAAGGAGATACAAGTGACCCATAGTCAAATTCACAAGGGACAGGTCACCCACCTGTGGCCCAAGATCTCACCAGTGCGCCAACCCACAGAACACTGCAGCATAGACACCACATGTTGTTTTCTTTCAGTGATAACGTGATTCATTCCACATTCACAGGAAGAGACTAATATTTAAGCCACTGACAAGCACCAGCATACACAGAATCCCCACAAATTTATAAAATTGTCCTAGCAAAGCCACCTTAGTTCCTACAGATGACTGATCTGAATGAAGAGTATTCTTGGTAACTGAAGTCAAACTACAGTGTGATCATGACACTTAGGTAACTAAAAAACATTTCAGTGGCCATAGATTCCAGATGGGCCTCAGATTAATGCAAAGCAGACCATTCAGTGACTGGACTTAGTGCATGTAAGACCTTGCAGGGGTGAGGCAAGGCTCTTTGAAAGACTCTGCGGCTGAATCCGATTTAATGCAGGACATAGAATTCACAAGAGAGGCCTACAGCAGCCACCTGCAGAGTCAAATGTGAAGAGCACAGAAGATCTGTTCACACGCTACAGGTCCAAATAATCTAGCCCAGGGTCTGGAGCCCACGGAAACATCTTATATAAGTTTACATCAGGAGACCAAGGAAGCTGCAGTGGTGGACTGAGGGATCTGCGCTAGAAAACCAAAGGGCCAGTGCTGGAGGCTAGAGCCTCTGCCAGCTGACCACAAAGCCAGTGCTGGGAGCTGAAGAGACAACATTCAGGACAAAGACCTGAGCTCCTCCAGAAAAAACAGCCATGCTTGGTGCCACGCTAGGCACTGCTCCCTAAGAACTCCAGGGAAAAGCGGCATCCTACTCCACTGAAATCAGACTAGGCAGACACCAAAGGCCAGGCAATGGCCACACTAGATGCCCCACAGGATGCCTCCTATTCCAAACTCACCAACTACACCACAGTGTTTTTTTGGATCTTGGTAAAATGCGCAAATACATTTATGCCAGTTTGTCCGCCATGACAGTGGCATCCCATTACTACTGAACTGTATCTTCTAATGCATGAAAATAGATGTGGAATATGCTTAAGGGGGCTAAGCCTGCAGCATTCTTATCTCTGAGCTCCTGTGATCAACACAGATCTCTATTAGGGCCCGCTATACTTGGCTCTATGCCCATTACATGTGCACCTGTAGTAAAACCCACTCTAACGTAGCAGAACCTTCCAGTAAAAATTGTGACCAGGAAAGTACTGACATTACAAGTTAAATGAAGTGGCAATTGTAGAGAGGCCACAGTGACTCCCTTTTGTCCTGGACACATCCAGGTGACAACGTTTGGGTAGAAAGTGCAGCCCGTGAAACATTCTCCCCACCCAAGGTAAAAACATGAGGTCCCGTAAGGACGAGAAGCAAACAAGTGATATTATCTAAGCTTGTGCAGTGTGAATTCTTTATCTCGATAAAAGCTTCTTGTCAATGCTGGCCATTCAGTAGCCAAGTTGCTGACCCTTAGTAGTGTGTGTGTCCCTTCATTTTTTCCCTTTGCTTGCAGAACCCCTACAGCCAATTTTCAATGATTCCTCATGAATAAGCACCCTTTCTCTAATAGCTGATTCTCAGGATACCCAATATGACAGAAAAGGGGACAGAAAATGTGACAGAAAAGGAGGAGTCTGCCAATGACCATGGTGAGTGATGTGTCTTACTTAACAGGGCATTGCAGGTATCTTACTTACAGGGATACATTTCTTGTTAGCTGTAGATAGGGTAGATTCCTTCATCAGCCTTACCTGACCTATACCCAAGCTAACTGTGAACCACAACCACTGCAGTAAGTACCAACACCTAGTGTGACACCAAATAAAGGAAATGGTTCAAGTCATGTTTGCTGAAAGTGTCAACTGTCAAAGATGGATTCAGCCATCTCCACCACATTCACCAGGGCATGTGCCAACTTTTCCAATGCTGATGCCATCACGAACATAACCCTGGTGGGTGTGCATTAGAGTTGTTCATGAAAAACATGGACTTTACTGGGAAAGAGATGTACCTTTACCTACGAAGTGGTCCCGACTCTCCCAGTTACAAAGTCTCATGCTTACTGGTCCCATCCAGAACTGTCTGTGCATGTCATTTTCACATTGCACCTTTCTTTGACTCTCTCATTGCAGTGATTTTCCTTAAGCCTCAGGAGAGCTGGGAAGTTTGAAAGTGAAGGTTTAACAAGCTTGAGTAACAGTGAAGGAGAATTTCCACTTGAACAAAGCAAACATTCTAAGATCCTGATGCTAAGACACTGACAGGCAGTGAATTGAGTCCCTGGAGGGGCAAAGAAAGAAGACCACAAGGACTGCGTGCCTGGCTTCCCACTGCTGGACCCCAGCAGACACCCTGGATCCCACAGGTCCCAGGCTCACGCTCTTCTATCATCAGGAAAAGGTGACAACTTCTGATACAGCTGACAACAGGTGACAGTGTCACACACAGGTTCACTGCTATCATCCTATGAAATGCTCTGCAGCTCATGACAGGTCAGTCACCAAGTATGAGACCTTTTAAACCCTGGTGGACTTCAAGTGTGGTGAGACCTCAGGACCCCACTTATTTTCATAAGAGTAGTTTGTAAAACTTCTCAAGAGATGGGTCATGAATGAACACAGTACCTCAAACCAGAACTAGTTCAGTTCTCACCAGGTGTTACACAAGCCCCAAATAACCCACCAGGGTTTAAATAATGTGGCCATAGAGCCCTTCCATTCTCAGTCCTAATTATTCATTGGAAACCCCTTCAAACAGATTTCCCACACTCCATCCCTTCATTTTCTTGGCAGCAACCACACCTTGACAAGACCCCAAAAATGAGAGGCTGAGGTAGCCTTACTGAAAATGCTCCCAAGGTTTAAGCCATGACCAGGGATGTGAATCATTCAAGAATAATAGTTTTAGAGAAAGAACAAAACATCTTGCTCCATTTAAACCACTTCACCACCAAGAAAAGTGACCTATCTCTTGGCTGTGGCCAGTCCTTAAATTTCACTGAAGCTCTCTATGAAGAAAGTATTAGCTGCTGACACTGTGCAGGACCCTAGAACAACCTACTGAAAGATAACAAGATTATAGACGTGGGCTTATTTCATAGGAGAAAGGAAGAGCAACACGCTGTGAAATACAGATGACACGTTTAAAGGTTTGAGAGTTGACTCCCAGCTATGAGGAAAGGTGAGACACTGTGGTAGAAATGGCATCCAAATGCTTGGCAACCAAGTTCTATATAAACTTGCCAATATCCATTGACTCATGGGACAATTGTACAAAACCCATTACATTAAAACTCACTACAGGCTCAGTGTTTGCCTTCTTCCTTCACTGGCTCTGCCAAAAGCTTGTATGAGGGGACAATTCCAGGCCATGCAGCACCCAGGGATAAATAGCACACCCAGCCTTAGGCACCCAACATTGTGTTTCCTTTAGGACATCACATGACACTTGAACCTGCTAAAATAAACATCTCTGCTGCTAGGAATCCAGTACCAGTTGTCCCAGTGTAGGAGATCATTTCCCCCCAGAGCGCCTAGCACAGACCTGTATTTAGGGTAAAATATGAAACAAAGCAGAGACTATTTATTCCAAGGCAGAAACTCAGAATTTCACAAGAAAATTCTTCACCTGCCTTTTCTCTCAAAAAGATGTACTGATCTTACAGAATCCCCTTGATCCAAGTATCTAGCAACGTGATAGATCAGATAAACTAAAGGAATAGCCAGTAACCTCAAATACTTACATGTGACTCTGAAGCCACACTTACACTACCCACACTGCCTCAATTAGTATCGTATGGAGACTCGCAGCTCGAGGACTCTACCAAGCGGCTTCAAAACAGCATCCCGTTCCTTGCAGAGGTTAGCTCTACCCAGGGATCCAGGCTGTCTTCAACAACTGACAAGTGGACAGCTGCTCCAACAGCCTCACTACAGTGTCAGCTCTGCTTGAGAGAACGTGCTCGCTGTACTCAGAGGTCCCCGTGCATGGTTTAGTCTTCCTCAGGCAAACCTTTGGCAACTGTCCCTGTCTTCTGCAGGTAATCTGTGGAGGGAAAGCGAGCAGAGCTGGAACCCACGACTTCAGTGGTAGTCACTTTTCATCATCAAAAAGGGACAGCAGTTGAAGAAAGGAAGACCGGTAAAGCACGCATTCTTGTTTTGGTACTCTTGATGATCACATCTATATAGCGAG
Source organism: Dolichotis patagonum (assembly GCA_004027295.1). Lineage (NCBI taxonomy): Eukaryota > Metazoa > Chordata > Mammalia > Rodentia > Caviidae > Dolichotis > Dolichotis patagonum. The sequence continues at coordinate 43,471 of PVJX010012929.1, read as the reverse complement.
ATGCTCACTGAACAAGCCTGGGCCTGAGCAGGAGATTAGGGCATAGCCAGCCAGCTGGACCATGGAGCGTGTCCTGTGACTCAAGGAGACCTACCAGATCACAACTGGCACACACAACAGGGATGCTTCAGGGACCAACTTGGGTTGGCCAGGATCTGACATAAAAGATGGCCCTTGGTTCTGGGCCATTTTGGTCACTGTCCTCTGCCTCTTGCAGTGACCCATGCAGTATACAGGACACATATTCTGTTTCAGAGTACTTGTTTAGAGTTTCCTTTTCACTGTTGTTCTTCCTCTTACTTTTGTGTTGTCACATCCAATTCACTGGGCAGGAGAGAAAGCCTGGGAAAGACCGCAGGGTACAGGCTGGGGATTTAGCTCAGTGGCTTAAGCTCCTGCCTGGCAAGCGTGAGGTTGTGAGCTCCATCCCTGGTATCAGAAAAAAAAAAAATGTAACAAGACCATAGGGAACGTCTGACACTAGGCCTATTTTAACTCCCAAGGATCTACTCTCCCCATTTACTGGCTTGTCCCTCTAGAAATCTGTAGTTACACAAATGTGCACCTTGTACAAGGATCCCCTTTAGATAGTTTGCAGACATGAAGAGGCCTATGAGGCTTGTCTAGGAACCAGCAGGCCCCATGAGAGCCCAGCAGCTGTGGCTCAGCCTCCCTGAGATACTGAGCTGGTCCTCCCAACCCGAGGCATTGTTAAGGCCAAGTGAGTGGAAGCGTTTTTCTGCCTTTCAGTGTAGCCAGAATCATACTTCCTGGCTCTAGAATGGAAGTGGAGTGCTGCTCAATCTCCCAAAGAAGCTGGTCATGCCAGCTTACCGACATGAGCTCAACTGTTACCAGAGGGGCTCGAGGCCTCGTTCTCAGAGGATGGCTGCAGTTCTCTGTGGGGCAGCTCTCATCCTTACTTTGAATGTTGCTTCCTGACTCTGGTGCAGATCTCTCACCTGCTGGCACAGATCCTTCATCCCACTGGCAAAGACTTTCTAGCTTCCACTGCTGACCTTTGGGCCTTCCCAGTACAGATCCTTGACAGACTTGCATGTGACATTGCCGTGGGCTGTGGGCCTGCAGCTGGACTCATGGAGGACATTGCTGAAGGATCCAGCCCCTCAGCTGGATTCTTTGGGTCTCTAGTCTGTGGACATATCCCCTGCATGTTTGACTCTTTGGGTGATATTGCAATTCTACAAATTATGTGTCCCATATTAAATTGCTTTCCTTGCAAACCCTGACAATCCTGACTGAGAACCACAGCTGCACTAAGGAAAGTTGGGTTTCTATGAAGAACCTGTCTGTCCTAGTAAGATTAGCATGGCAAGTACCAGAACTGAAGTCCACATGTTACTGCTTGGAAATTAAAATGGTTCTGGGCCATGCAAAGCACAGCTCTGTAGTATTCCAATGCATAATACTTAGGGCCAGGAAGGTTTGAATGCACCAGTCTTCACACTGACCACTGGTTCGAGCTTATTAACCAGTGTCTTGTCTCCCTCTTCTCCTGGACATGTAGGAGGAACAGCCCCATTACTTTGACCAGAGGTCTTCAGGACACTGAATTCAATTCACAACTTAGAGTCATGGGGTAAGTGACCATGTGCTGGCAGTTAGTACTTAGCTATCACAAGCCTACCTTTCCGTTGGGTGGCACTGAACAGGGACATTCACTTATTCCTGCTCATAACTCATAAGTGCTGAGGAAAGCTTCCCAAACTTCAAAAAGGGGTAACGATGGGACAAGGGAAGCAGTGGAAAGTATTGAGGGGAGACAATGGCATTGCGTCCTGCTGCAGTTTTTTAATCTAAGCACTGACAGTATGTTTTGATCACCCTCTGTATTTATCAATGACCTGACTGATGTATATCATGAGTCTATCCCTGTGCTCATGGTAACCACCACTGTCTAAAGTCTTTCAAAGTACCTACTTTACTGCAGAAAATCCTGGAGCAGTCACCCATCTCAGTGACAGAGGATAAATAGAGCAAGACGCAAAGCTTTTATTATATATCAGCTAGGCGCTGCCAATCTAGTATCATGTGACACGAGTTCACACATGCTCTGCAAAAGAATCAAGTTAGGCAAAAACTGTGTAAGAGTGCTGTGGTAGACAGGCACTGCCTCATTGCCCCTCTTCAAGTAGCACGCGTTACTAGTTAGGGAGGATAGCAAGTCAGCCGCTGGTGGGCCGCCCCTTCTGGAGCAGCCCACCTCAGAGAACTACACCCAGGCCAGGAGTGAATAGCCAAGCCAACAACCCCGACATTGGGTCATTCTTATTCTCCAGGGAGTTCCATGTGACTCACATCTCATTATGATACCTCCTGCTCAACTTTACTTCTTTCCATAAGGTTGATCTTTGCTTTATGTAAAGTACTCTTATGTTCAGGCTTCACTCAGCATGTCCTTCAAGAGCATAACTGAACTATAAAGCATCAGGTACCGTACTCAGCATGGTGTGAAAATGGCTAAGTGAGATATCCGATGCTCTCCCCCTTCTGTACATAAGTTTTCCAGCAGTTGCCAAGCGTCTAGCAAAACATCCAGCCTGTGACAAGTATAGCACATTCAGGCTGCAATATCTACTCTGAACAGCTTGTGTATTTCCTCAATATCCAGTTCTGAGAACTAAGGAATAGAAGTAGGTTCCTCCCTTATTACAGTCCAACCCAGTGGAGTATCTAATTTCCACTCAAATTTAGCTCCACCAGATTTAATGGGTCCTTCTAGATGAATGCTCCTGCCAGTGGATAGAAATAGCCCTGCCAGGTCATCAAGCTACTTTTGCAAGGAAAGCAGTGTTATTTCTGGGCAAAAAGAAAGACAGAACATTGGAGAGGCCTATCTTGGAGATTCTGTGCCCACTGTTTAAATTATAACATGAGACATTGGCTGTCAACAGTCTTATAACGTCACCAGCAACTCTGACTTTCTTGAAGGATGATCTTGGCCACACGACTAATAAGGAATTTAAACCAATGGAAATGGCAACAAAGTGTGAGTGGCCCCAAGTAAGAGGTTATGATTATCAAATTCTAAGAATGGTTTTCATAAACCAGACACAGTTGTAGTTGCCAAGTCCTGTTAGACACGGCAGTGTCACTTCATGCACCCTTGAACACATCACCATCTACACTTGAGCCAACTTTCCTGAGAAGTCATTGTCCTTGCAGAAACACCACACCCACCTACATCCCATCCAGAGATGCTAGATGTTTCAACAGGTGAATGGACAAGAACCTATCAAACAGAGCCCAGCTAAGCTATTGCACCCTAGCAGGACATGTCCTAGTGTTACCACAGAAAGTACTTTCTCCAATGGCTTGGATTTCAGTAGGTCTGTGACTTAACCGTCGAAGTGGACACCTACACATAGCCAGTTTGACCACTTCTCCCATTCTGCCCACTGTGCACGATGGACATCGCATCCCACAAGCAAGCTCAAGACAACTCAGGAAATATCCCATTATGTCATGCACTGGAAGGTTAGAGCTTCACAGGGGAGCTGAGTGGGAGGCCTTTTGTGCCTATACAAAGGCTGCCAGGCTGCAGGTGAGTCCAACTCGCGCATCCTTACACATCGATGCCCAAGTGAATCACTGGCAACTTATTGCATCAGTAAAGGTGCTGACTCTGCCCACAAGTAGCACAATGAACTGAGGTCAGTGACCTCTCGACCTACAAGTCTGACAGCAGTAATTCTTTCTTCATAAAAGCTTCTGAAGCATGAATTTATACCTTCCCTCCAGGAATAGAAACATGGCTCTAGACGTGAGACACATCCCTTCTTCCTTCCCTAATTCTGAATTACCCCCATGGCAGTGGATTGAGATCCCACATCATTATCTAGGAACTGAACTTCAATGATGGGGTAAAAACGATGCCCTATAGCACCAGTAGGTGAAGTACCCCATTCAAACTTCATTCCACCATTTACATCTTCAGATTCATCAACAGCTACAGAATTGACACAGCTATAGCAACACGTGATCCAGAGGAGAGTCGGAAGACCATCTATGCCTTGACACCTCCTCAGTCCTGTACTGGCACATGTCCCTGAAGCTGGAACATCCCGAGTTACTGCTACATGAGTCAGAGTTAACACACCGGGATTTTCTAGACGTATCCAGGTGATCACGATACCTGGCGACTTCAGGATGCAGCTACACAGAAGAACTGGCATGAGGTCTACTTTTCCCAATTTCCTCTAACTGGCTTAGCAAGAAATAAGACGTGTCTGGAACATATGATCAGCTTTACTGGCTTAAGCAGACAGCTTCAAACTCCAAAAAGCATTCATGTGAGGCAGCAAAGATCTTATTAGCGATGACAGTCGACTTTATAGAATGACTATCCCCTGAGTAGGACTGTATCTGCCGAGACTGAAAAGCTGAGTCTCCCCTTGATCTACCCATGGCTCTCAGCCCCTGGCCACCTTCCCAACAAGCTCCTCTGACCTGGCTAGCCAGCCCTGGCCCATGTGAGGCAACAGCTCAAGTATTTCTGGCTATTTTTGTGTCCTCAGAGACATACTACCCCAACTCCTGAGTAGTTAAGTCATCAAGCTAATTTTGGCACAAAGATGACATAATAAAGGGAAGTCTTCATGTCACCTAGAGATTCAGACCCTAGCAGGCCACAGGACATGCCAGTATCTTTCACTTAGAATATACCCAGACTGTTGAGCGCAAAGCTGTCTGTGCCTTGGGGACCTAGGACAAGGTCACTGCCTCCCATGAGTTTGGCAGGACCCATGAGACATGTACACAGCTCAGGGAGCTGATGCACAAGTTCATAGCCATTCCCTGAAAAGACAGGAGTCAAGATTTCCCCCTTGTTCCCAAGGCCCACAAAAACAGGTGAAGCTGACTGAAATGATTCAAATTTGCCCAGACATCGGCCCATGACTCGTGCACGGGACTGCCCTGGCCGCAGCCCTCACTCAGGCTGTCCATTCACAGCCCAAAGGGAGGGGAAAGAACAAGGTCACTTGTTTCAGCCGCAGGGGGGAGGGAACACCTTGTCTGAAACGGCTCTACTGCACCAGTAGGGCTGGGCACAGCTACCATCTCCCTCTGTCCTTCACTAGAGCCATCCGGTATCTGTCCAAAGTATAGCTGAGGATGGGGGCATGCCCGACCCAGGAGGACCAAAACACAGTAACCAAGGGCAGGAGTCCTAACCACCCAGCTGCATGTTTCTTGGCAGTGCTTTCCCTGGTCTCTACAGGTAGGGGCTTCACATGCTATGACCTTTAGACATTCTTTCCCGATTCACCCTCGGCTCACCCATTGCCCTGGGAAGCACCTGCTTCCGTACCATTTTTACAAATCAATCCCAACTTCTGGGCCATCACTCTGATGCTCACATATCCTTCAAAAACATGTATCCTGGTCAAAAGGCAGCCCCTCCCCTCTGTATCAAACTGTCCTCCCTGGGCCCATCTACTCGAGTCATAGGAAAAACTGCCTTTGTTTATAATTCATCTGGAATAGACTGATGAGTTACTCCTAAAAGTTTGTGTGTCCCTAGAAGCCACCAGTTATTTATGTCCACTTACCTCATATCACAATACCACTTGCAAAGTGCCACAAAGTTTGTGCCTTGGGAAGAATGTTGTATCCATCAACTTGACCACCATTATAAATGGGACATCAATCATGTAGCCACTCAGCATTGGCCCAGAGTGCATATGTATAAACCTTATGTCCCCTTGCCAGTGACCATTAATATAACACAAGAAAATAATCACAATGTTAATTGCAATAATTGTAACCTAAACTTCCTGTATTACTACTTTAAGAATAATTACTACTTTAGGAATTTTAATATTGTACCATCCATCATTTGTTGCGGTTCCTACTGATATTGCTGGATCGTGGTTTTATGATTGAGGTCTACAAGTCCTAAGGGAAATTAAACAGTTGCCTCACCCAAAGAGAATGGTGGGGCTTGTAATTCTGGGAATTATTTTAGTTACCATTCTTACCACATCGTAGCCCTAGTCCAGGGTGTACAAAGTGCATGTTTTGTAAATCATCTGGCAAAAAACCACATCATAATGCTTTAGAAATGCAAGATAGAGATTTGAAACTGGAAGTACAGATTAATGTCCTCAAGGCCACAGATACAGGAAGTCAAGTTAAAGCCCTTCAGTATCTTCAGGGACTACTACAATGCCCTGCTGAATTTCACATGTGACTGCTCTGCCATACAATGGAACTCAATGGGGTGGGAGAAGTTGGCGGCACATCTAAGGGGTGGATTTCATCACAGTAACACAAGTTTGCACTTCCAAACACTCCACTAACAAACTGTGGCTCCCCACCATGACCAAGTGAGTGCCCTCATGCCAGGTCAGGTAGCTAAATCTGTGCTTGATCTGTTAAAGGTATTTCACCCTAACCTGGCAAAGAAATGGAATCACCATGGCATTGAGTACCTTTATTGTACTAATAATTTGCTCATTAGTCCTCTGCAAAATCTTCTAAACACAAATCGTCACTCTCGACTTAAGACATCAAAAGCTTCAACTACAAAACCGAAGGGGTAAATGGAGAGAAGCTGTCTGTACCTCGGGGGTCACACTTCTCATGAGTTTGGCAGGGCCCCGCGGAGCAGTGTATGCAGCTCAGGTGGCTGACACACAAAATGACTTGGTCCCCCACTGTGATGATATAGGCAACTCCTGCCTTGTTCCCTGTGTAGCCACCAAAGCATGGTATTTTGTTGATCAGATGTTCTTCCTGTTCTGTCTCTTACCCTCCCCCTAAATTCTCTAAACAGCCTCCTACCATGATTGTATAAAAAACGAGGCCATGGTTGTTGGGCAGCCTTCTCCCCATCAGGACAGAGGGCTCCACCTGACCTGTGTTCGGTATCTTCACTCTTGGCTTCACTTTTTCATCCCCCACCATCCTCTGCAGTTTAGAGAGCGGCACTGGATGCACCACCAGACAACCAAGAATCAGTGTCCCACAGGGCGTTCAGAATCTGAACCTGGACACACACACACTGAAGACATGACATCGAGCTACAAGTTCAAGAATCACTGGTTTAAAAAAGACTCCTCAAAGTGAGACCATGAAGTGTATCTCAGACCCAGAAGCCAAATTGAGGACATTTCCAGTGAGGGAAGGTGTTAGCTTCTGTCGAGGAAATTATCTGCCCACTCCCCAAAATATTCTGCTTTCCCCTCTTTCCGACATGTTTAAGATACACAAGCATCAAGTACTCTGAAGGCCCCATGGCACAACAGGTGAGAAATACCCAGGTGTCCCTTGAGGAACCCAAAATAAGTGGTTTCTCTAACTTAGAGGCCACACGGACTCCATTTTGTCCCAGACACACCTAGTTGACAGTATTTTGGTAGAAAGTACAGGTCTTCAAACATCCCCCCACCCCAAGGTAAAAACATGAGGCCCCATAAGGACAAGAATCAAATTATATAATCTAAGCATGCACAATATGAATTTCTTCTTTATCTCAAAAGCTGCTTGCTTGTGCCGGCTGGGCAGCAGCCATTCGGCTGACCCTTAGTGTGGGTGACCCTTATTTTCCCTTTGCTTGCAGAACCCCTACATCTGGCACCTGAACAGGGACTCGACAGCAGAGATGTGTGCTGTGGACGGCGAGTTTCCCTTGCTATGTTCCTGGGGCGGAACACGGCCCCTGACATGTTGACTTCATTTTCTTCAGAAAAATCCTCAGGTAAGTCATGAGGAATTCAGTTTGAAGGCAACAGAAACAGAAGGCAGAACTGCTTTTCTCATTAAGAAGGCAGGCCATGTATCCCTGCCCCAAGCATAATTTAGCACAACTTCTTTATTGGCCTTGGTATCCTGAGAGGGACACTCATTATGGAGGATTGGGAAAAGATAGGCGCTTGAGGTTCCTCATGCAGCAGTTTGCGTATCTTTGTCCCGCACACCCGGCATCTTTCCTAGCATGCCGTTGCAACCTTTGGCAGGTGAACAAATGGACCACCACATGGTGGACTTCCAAGTCCTCCTAGGTGTGCTGCTTCTGCTGTCTCTACCTTAATTGAGAGCAAGGTCCTATTTCCTTTGACCACTCAATTATCTCCTCTATTCAGCGCTTTATGGGGTCACACAGACCCTGCTGATACAATCTGACTCTCCTCCTGTACAGTTAGTTGGTCCTTCAGAGATTCACATTCACTACAGGGATGATGGATGGAGTCCCAAAAGGCTGCCCCTCTCCTTACTCACTTTTCATTCAGCCCCGTTGCCCACAGGGCACTTGCTGCCATCCAGAGCAACAAGGCGTTTATTGCCGAATGGGTACATTTAACCCCACTCACGTGGCAGTAATTTCCCACTATCAATGTTATTTCCTCTCTCTCGAGGATGTACTCGAACACTTAAACTCCTTGGAGTTGATCCGATCGATGTTTTACCAATTACCAAAACTGACTTCTTTTGCTGTCCCTTACTGTTTTCTCTTCAAGTTTCTATGGCTATATTGGTTCAATTTGTTTCAAAACACCCCCAGACCCAGGCTGGCAGGGACCAGCGCCCCTGCTGACATGGGGAGGGGGATACTTCTGTGTTATCCCCAACAGGTCCTGTGTGGATGCCTGCTCTTGTGTTCACCCTGCACAAAATACATTGGCACCTCAGGCTGCACAACTCAATTTCAGTTTTGTCTCTCCCTGAAACAAGCCTGGCCACCTTAGAAGTGACCTAAAGTGATGACTGCTCAGCCAGTGACCTGGGGCAATATAAAGGCACTGATCCAGTCTGCACAAGACTTGCTCCACGCATCTGAAGAGGAACTAATTCCTGAAAAGCTGCTTGCGGCCGTATTTACCAAATCGACAAACAACTCTATAATGTTTGTATTCTGTTTCTATGTGTTTTGCAGCCCACCATGGAGACCTTCGTGTCCCACGACCTCCAGGAAAGATTGGAATATAGTATTTGGGTTCAACTGGCAAAAATAGCTAATATCTCTGATTTCTGTCTTGCTTGAAAGATAGAAATGAAACATTCTTGAGTCCTGCCTGATTCTGGTATTCAAGGACCCTGGCTGTTTACACCATTCTACTATTCCAAACAAAATTGTAATATATGCTGACCTTCCAAATTGGGGCACTCCGACCCTTAACCTGACAATGACATTGAAATGTTCACTCCATATATAGCAGCTTCAAATGCCTTATGTGCTATTGAAAATTGTACTACTCAGTGTCTTTGCCTTCCTAGTAGTACTTGGAATTGTTCTACTTATGAGCCAATATTATACGGACATGTTCTCCCTACGGGGTGGTTTTTCTCATGTGAGGAGTATATCATCCCTGCAATTTTATAACTGCTGCCTTAGCTGCCGTACTGTATTGTTGCCTTCTCCTGAATTACACTGTCTCGCACCAAATAGTCAACAACTAGTCTTAGTGACCTATGTGAGGACTTTTCTATCAGCCTATTAACCAAAGCAGAAATTTATGCTTTAGGCATTTCTTTGGTTGGTGTGCCTGCCCTGGCAGCCAGGGCCAATCACAATGTTAATGCACTAGCTTGTCTCATGACAAAAATTATACTTCCACAGGGTTGGCATTAAAGAACTGAACACCAACAGCAATTTAAGATAATTGCACTGCAATTAACTATTATATCATGGATGCAATAAATTGTTCAAGTGTGCCATTTTCATTTGAGAAGATTCATGATTTAGGAGAACTTACCAAACAGATACATGTGTCCCAAGGACTCAATACTGGATTATGGAATTTCCTTACAGGATGACCAGATATCAGTTGGCTAAAAAAATGTATCTTTAGAGTGTTACTGTTTTTATCTGTTTAATTGGTATGGGATGCCTTGTACAATGCATCCCCCACCCATAAACAAAATGTTCTTACCTAAAATATCAGCTGCTAATATGGAAAGAAAACCTTTTTTTAAAAAGGGCGGGGGAGATGTAGAGGCCACACTGACTCCATTTTGTCCCAGACACATCTAATGGACAGTGTTTTGGTAGAAAGTACAGGCCTTAAAACACTCCAACCCCCATGCAAGGTAAGAACATAGGGTCCCTTAAGGACAAGGAGAAAACATTATATAATCTAAGCATGCACAATATGTATCTCTTTGTTCTTTATTTCAATAAAATCTGACACTGGCTGGGCGGCATCCATTTGCTGAGCCTTAGTGTGTGCATCCCTTTATTTTTCCCTTTGCTTGCAGAACTCCTACACCTACCAAAGGATAGCTTAACTCAGCAGGAAACATAGGATATATGTACAGATGTTTGTCAAGTATAGAAGGTCCTGCAAGTATCTAATATGCTAGGGATTCTGTTAGACATCTTTCTAAAATGCAGACGTCTGAAAAAGTAAATTCAGCCTAAAATGTCTGAAGAATTTTAACACTAGCTAGAAGCTTTGACAAGTGTCCATCTAATCTGAAGACCAGGGGGATTCAAGGAGCTCAGAAGTTCTTGATATTTTTAGAATTTGGCATGCAGATGAATCATAAAACAAGCAGCTCTTACTCTGGCTTGCAGTTAAGAGTTTGCCTTACAAATTGGAAGCTTGGAAATCGTGTATTTCAGCAATGCTTACACTGTGAGGACTTTGACAACCACTTCAAGATGGAATAAATGCCTTTTGAATAAAGGATATGCATAAGTCTTTGTGGGGCAAGGGATGGAATGTTATGGTTTATGTCTTAATGTTCCCCCAAAGCTCCATATGCTCATGGGCCCAGGCTTCTAGTTTGTGATGGATGGTTCAATACTAGGATGAGTGTGCTAACATCCACCCTCAGTGCTGCCCTACATAAAGAACAGGAAGAAACTTCAAGCTCCTCCCTCTTTGATCCTCTTGCATTTGCTGTTTAACTGCTGCCATGAATGTTTGCCCCTCAGCCATACTACCCTGCCTTGAAGCCAGCTCAGGATAAACTGAAATTCCAAGCAACTAAACTACATCTTTCCTACATCAATTTTGGGCATGAGGCATTTTGTTTCAACAAAAAAGTAACCAAGGCAACACAAGATATCACTGACCCTTGTCAGCATGGTCATGGAGAGCACCTAGGGCCTGTGTCTTTCTACACAATCGTGTAGTGCCTCATACCAGCATACTCTCATACCAGCTAGTAAACCTCATTCCTCTGGTCATGCCATGAGACCCAAGCATTCATCCCGCAAGCAAGCAACAGATCATGTAGAAAATGTGTGATACCATGTTCACCAGTACCTTTGAGAGTTCTCCCAACCAGCACCCCAGATAAGCTCCACCACGGGTGCTGCAGCATGCCACCCACATCAGAAAGCTGAGCCATTTTTCCTTCCAACTCCGGCGGATCCACCTTGCCCTCTGCTGTACACTATGGTCACTTTCAATAGACACAAACATAACACAAAGTCTGGGGACACTTTCATTACAGTGGCCTCTGATATCTCTCCGAGCTGTTACTGGGGAAACCAACCTCCACACACCACCTGGGTGCTGGTTCAGTGCCAGTTTGGATGGGAACACCCCGCTGAATTGAGAGCCTGGTTCTGGGTGTGGAAGACCCACTTCGGGGGCTTGTTGGCTCCACAGAAGAATGGGGCATGGGTGTCATACCGATTCTCCTTGAAAGATCTCCATGGTGCCCAACTTTCCTTGAAAGAACTATGGTCATTTTCTTCAGGAGTTCTGGTCTTCATTTATCAAGGATGACTGCCATTTCTTCACGTTGGGTTCTGTCTCTCTCTGCTTTGCTCAATCATCAGCTTTCAGCACCAGCCTTCCAGCCTGTCAGTAAAGGCTCTAGCCTTCATTGCCTGCATTTCAGCTTCCAGTACAGATGAGGCAGTCTTAAATCGCAGATTCCATGAGTGGATATTGCCAACTAATCTTGTAGGTTTCTGAGCCTTGCATCCAATATGATTCTCTTGCAAATACCAACTGCAAAAACCTGCAAGTCTCAGATCCCATGATGCCTTTTTCTGTGGTTCTCTCCAGGTGCACTTCCTGTGCTAAACTTTATACGTAGATGTGGAGTCACACTGCAATGTGCAGTCTCAAATACTCATGAGCCCACATCTTCATGGCAGTTAGCACACAAAATCCTTTTTATCTATATGGTAGGAATTTAAGATGCTGCTAGGCTGTAACATGATCACACAGGCCATCTTGGGTGCCCCAAAAATGCTGTAGTAAAGTATCACTCAACAGGATGGTCACTAATGGAAGGTCCCAGGGCAACACAGGCTGAGGTCACCAGACGCTGAGGTCCAAAGACCCACCTCAAGTCAGGGGCAACATCTCCCCACATTCCTGGCATGTTTCCTGAATATCCTCAAACTGAAGTAGCACCACACAGCTGCCAACAGGACCTTAGCCACAGAAAAATATAAAATTTTACAGCCAAAGGAAAAATATAAAGTAGAAACAAAGGTAGAAAACAAATGCAATTAATTTCCCTCTAGTACAAGTTCAGAGCAAAATGAACCAAGACATCCAATACACTCTGGATTCTCATCTATAACTTTCTTGAAATCCACACAGAAAGTAGACCAAAGACCTCGTTCACATTAGCAGAATGAAGGTCTTCAAACAGCAGTGGGGAACATATCAGTCATACAAGCCAATTCTGGAGAAGTAACTCAGTACTTCAAGAAATAAATGTGTTCTAAGTATTTTATGATACAGCATGTAAACAGAGGTAGCAACCAACTTGCCAAAGCACTGGGTCCTCCTTTGCTGTATCTATGTTCCTAAGACAGACCTGGGACACATATCAGACTAAAGATCCATAAAACTAGAATGATAGAATATAAAGTCAAACATCAAAGAATCCCAGAAGCTTCTATCAAAATTGAGTCTTCAGTCAAAATTGTATACTTGTGTTTTGGTTCATGAAGGATCTATCATAAAGACAGAACACAAAGCATCCATGCTGATAATCTAGACTTACGATTTGGACAATGACTCTACCAAACAATTTCATAAAAACCAAGTAGAGGGTATGTGCTTTTATATTCCATGAAGACTCCAAGCCTGGGATAATTATGCTCATCACTATTCATACCAATGAGTCCCTACTGGCACCACAGTATGCAGACTTTGACATGAGGCTTTAGGGGAGGACCCTGGAGCTTGCCAATTTGGAAACCTCTAAGCTACCACTGATGGGCATCACACCCAGGCATGGCGAGTTTTAAGCAGTGTCCACTCTGGCCTGACTTACACATGGATCTAAGAACCAAGAAGAACTTAGTCCTGGAGTTGCCTTGTGTTATGAGTTGCCATTTTTTTAAACAAAGATGGGAAAATGCAAGACACCTGTGCAGGAGAAATTAGCACATCTCACGTGTTCCGTTCACGAGTTACACCTTGTCTAATGTAGAACACAACTGGTTGTATAGGCCCAAAAAGTCTGTGATGTTTCCTCATTCTCAGGAGTCCTTGGTTCTGCCTTCCATGGTCCTTATGCACTGTGCTTTCCAGACAGGGTCCCTCACCGATGCCAGGTACCTCCTGTGGCTGCCCAGTGTTTACCCCTGCTTGGCTATTTCTCAAGGAAATCTGTAGACTTCAAGATGCTTTATTCACCTCTGACATCACTGGGGTGATCCTTATTGTGAGGCCACCAGTTTTGTTTGGTTCCAACACTTCAGGTATGGAAGGAACTCAAGTCACCTTAGGAAAACATCTACTGCTATTGGATATGATGCATTTGCTGAAATGACTCTAGTTTTTCTAAGTGATGGCCAAATCTGGACTTCTCGATCCTTTGGCATTGTCATACTTGGCCTCCCTGAAAGCATCGTGCTCTTCGGAACAGGAGAAAGGAGGCAGCCTTATCACGAGTGGCACAGGCTGTTTGTCACACACATTGACCTTCTAAGGTGGGGGTTATGGCTCAGATATTTATCACAGAGGCAATCATGAAGACAACGGATGCAGTGGCTTCTGCTTGTATCTTTCAGATTTCCTTGCATGATGGGTCAACCTGGTGGACAGTGACTAGAACTCTGCAGTAGCCAGTACTACTGCAGAGGGCCATTAGCCAGTGGCTCCAGGATTCGCCACAACTGTCACCCAGTTCAGACATACCACCCCCAGAAGACCTGCATTCATTCCCTGTGTTTTAAAAGTTGCCGTTGGAGAACTGGTCCCTCCCGAGCAGCCTGCTAGTTTTGATCTTCAACTTCTACCTTCCTGCTGTTCACCTACTTCACAGTTCCCGAGACCCAAAGCAGGGCGTTTGAGGAAGCCACGCGGGCCTTCAAAGAGCACATGGCAAGTCACCCCATGATCAGGGAGAGCTTGGCCTTGGAGCTGAACAACTGCAGCCTGGAAATGAGCTCATTGCTGGCTGACAGGCCACCTCTGCCAGGACCGAGGACAGCGACCACCCCCTCTGGGTGCGCCCTCACTGTAGGAGCCAGGACTGATCACTGCAGTGCTGCTACTTGTGCCTGTGTCTCCCTCAGCAAGTCCCTCTTCTGCCTTGAGTGCCAGCTCTGCTGCAATTCAAGAGACACACATCTGGGACTCCTACACTTTGTTTCAGAAAAGCCACATTCCTGTATACAAAAACTACTCGTTTCCTTTGAAAGTTTAAGATTATAAACTATAATCTTAACAAGTCTGCAGTTCTTGTTACTAACTTGGACACTGTACTTAAAGCCGATGATTTCCACATTGGAAAAAAGTTAGGAAGGTATCTTTGACCTCTGCAGCGAGATCCAGCAATTTGAAAGGCAGAGGCAGCTGGACTCAAGCAATAATGAAGATGAAAGTTCCTGAAGTTCCTGAGTAGCAGGACTAACACGGCCAACTTCCCCTTTCAAACTTATACCAACACTGTCACTGAGGCCCTCACCCATCATCTTGCCCCCACCTAGGAGGAAAAAGTCTCACGGCCAGGAAAAAAATCCAAAGGATTTTAGGATAAAAATCATGGCCAGAAAGCTGAGCAGAATCCATGGATTATTCACCTGTGACCACTCCCCACTCATGTGGAGTAGCTGTGGGCCATGTCTGATCTATCCTTCCCTGACCTTTAATTTCTTATTTTCAAACTGCTCTTCAATTTTTATCGGTACTGGATTTGGGATCAATGGGACCCGGTGTTCCAGCAGAGCAGTGACAGAGCAGTGACTCGCTGCCCACTCCTGGACACTACAGTGTGTGGAATGGAGTACAACTCACGCTGGAGCTTGCAGTTTCTTGATTCCCACTAGGGAAATTCAAAAGCAGATGTGACCTTACCAAGAGCATCATCCTTCTGGCCATGTTACACTGCTGGGGACCACAAATCCACAATGGCCAATATTGCCTATTTCCCTAGGAGATAAAAGGGAGGTTTAGGAGTGTTAGTACCACTCATCTGGGATTTCCCATTGACTCTTAAGCATATGACCATCTACAAACTCTTGAATGACCACAGGATTCTACTCCAGGACGAGATTCTTCTTAGCATGAGAGCATATGCATCCTCTTGAGTCTGAGTCTTCTGGTGAACTGTAATCTTTACTAGCCCCACCTATCAGTGTACATCTAATAAATAGTGGCTGTTTTGGGAGTGGAGAAATTCCATCCAGGGATATTGACTTCACAGCCATTGAGGGAACTACTGTACTTGTCTGGTTTTTCTTTCTCTCTCCAGGTGCTTAAGACAGTGGGACTATGCCAGGTTCCCGATATAATTAGCAGTTGCAGTCCATCTGATCCATCATACACCATATCTGAAACATAATAAAGAACACATGGCATCTAGGATGATTCATACTCCATTCTGACCTAAAGCCCAGGTGGGAGCAGATTCAGGGCAAAAATCCTAAAGTTACATCTATGAAACAGTCAGCAGGTCTCTGTGGCCCAGCATAGTGGTCGAGGCCTTGCAGGTCACGTACACACTCCTGCAGGCCGGCTTCAGGAGGGGGAACACACAGAGACACCCCGACGAGAAAACTAGGACCACTCCCTGTCTGGGAAATGCTGCAGAGTGACTGCTGACTAGAGATGGGCCTGTGGGCTTCACTCGGACCGCTTATGCCCAGGTGACGCCCACACAACTTCTTCAGGGTTTCTAGGCCCTGAGCCCCAATCACTTGCATCAAGGGTAATCCCAGTTGTCCTCAGGACCCTATTCCATATTCCTGAGACCAAGGGAAGCCACATGAACATTCTAAATGTCAGAAACGCACACATCTGTGGTCATAGACAATTTCACTGTGAGCCATGCTGTATTGCTCAGATTTGGTTGTTCTACTAAATGTCTAGTTTCATTTGTTGCTATCAGCTAGGGTAAGGACCCTACAGCTAGAAATCATACATAAGGATAGGGCAACAGTCAAACAGAGCGAAGATATTTCTCTTCACAGTACAGAGGTCCCTGAAATCTAGCAACAACACTCCACGCCCTTGAGCACAATCACGCGCGCTGATTCCATCTCACTGAAACAAAGCGAACCTTCTAAGCTCACCCAGGAGCCTTTGGAGCTCATCACCCGAGCCTTCCTTGGCAGGAAACCATGGCTCTGCAGTTCAGGGTCTTGGAGCCCTGCTGAGATGCAAAGGAAACCTCTACAGATGAAGGTAAAACAGGAAGAAAGCCCTCAGAAAAGCTGCTTGCTCCAGAACATACGATGCATGAGCTTCCCGAGATGCATCTTGGGCTGGGTCACGGATAAACCCCAGGTTCGAAATGTGCAGACCTTTGTTATCCTTTTCTCCAGGGATCACTCTCACATTAGTGGAAGTTATCTGGCCCAGTGGGTTCCCTTTCCAGGGAAATATAGGTATTTTCACTATATTATTCTTTCCTGAGAGCGTGGGCTTTCTCTCCATTTCCTCACATCTTTAATCTTTTTCACATTACTGTAGTTATCAATGTAGACATCTTTTATATCCTATCAGATTACCAGGTTTTTTTTTTGCATGCTATTATAAAACATGTTTTCTAGATTTGCTCAGTGATTGTTATTCATATACAAGAAGGCTACTGATTTCAGTGTTAATTTGTATGCAGCTAAGCTACTGAATTTGCTTATTAAATTTAGCAGGTTCGCAGAGTTTCGGAGTCTCTGAAGAGTATCGTGTCAGCTGCAAACAATGATAGTTTTGCTTCCTTTCCTATCTATCTCTTTAGTTTGTCTAGTTGCTCCACCTAAGTCTTCAGGACTATGTTGAGTAGAATGTGGACATCCTTGTCTTTTTCCCAATTTTCGAGACAGTTTTCAGGTTTCATCCACTTGCTATGTTACCTTAAGCTTGAGGAAAGGAGAACTGTCACTGGGGAAACCGGATGGACTGTCCAAGGTTACTGGGCCTTGAGAAAGGGAAGGTGCTGCAACAGATCAAAGCCATCCAGCGGCTCTGCAGGGGCAAAGACAGAGGTGCTCAGGGTCTGACAAATGGCTGCTCCCCTCCTCATCTGGTATCTTCAGCGACACACCCCCCCCAGCAAAAACTGCCAAATTTGGTGCCGTCACCTGGTAACAGTGTCACCTGAAGGTGCACTCTGCTCAATTACTCCACATCTCAGAATTGCTGGGTTCTGGACCCACACTTCAGTCCCTGAGCAGAGATCAGACACGACACACTTAATACTTGAGGGACCCTTAGATGTAAGTGAGGTTATAGCAAATTTTGGGGGAGGAATTTCTACAACTCTTTCCTGTATTGAAGGACTACTCATGGAAGCAATGCACCAAGATGGAAATCTAAAACTGTCGGAGGAATTTCAGCTCCCTGCTGCTGCTGCAGTCTCCAAAACGTCCCTGGGTCCTCGACAACAGATGCCATCACTGGTAGCAGCACCAAGGCCTTCGAAGTCCAGGCTCCAGCTACAACACAATCATGACCCTCAGGACCGTGCACTCCCTTTCGCTATGCATACTGGGTACACAAGAGGCACTAGGTAGCAACCTGGACACCACCCAACAAGTGGTAGACCCAAGGCCTTCTTCCTGAAAGACCGGAATTGTTATATTTAAACTATAGGCAGATGGCCACGAATTATAGGGTGTTAGAGAACAAATGACTGAGAAACTTATTACGCTAGGCCAGTCCATGAACAAAAAAAAAGGTTTCCTTTTCTCTAGCTGTACTTAATGTTCACATTGCATTATGAAGATTTTTTGAAATGGAGCTGCCAATATCTGTGTTGCTCATGGGACAAGTATTCAGTGATTCACCACCTGTCACTCAGACAAGCACTTTACTGACTAGCAGAGGACTGTCCCCTCTGGTTCACGGCAGGCCAAGGTAGACACTCCCATAAATGGACCTCTCACCCCCACCTCCCAGAGGTAAAGCCCTGAGAGTGAAGCCCTTATTTCACTGCGATTTATCTTTAGCGTCTGCCCAGGGAGGATACCATGTGATCCTATGTAGCCTAACAAGGAGGCAAAGGTCTCCTGACTGACGTGTTTTGACACTAGTTTTCCTTTTGAAAGAAAATAGTTTTAAAAAAACCCACAAAGGTCATTCTGATCACCCCTGGGGTATGCAACACGTGTCTGATCATTTTTTTAAACAAGCCATGGGACAGAACAGGTAAGAACGACTTCCCAGCATACATGAGCCATACTCTGAACTGCTGAGAGCCAAGTTCAGGTGCGACTACCTGTTCTCTAGCTGACGCTGCTGGCCTCTGGGCAATCAGAAATCCAATGCATCAGCATCCAGAAACTTCATGTCATCCTGTGGGAATCTAGTTTTTAAAAAATGGAACAAGTTTTCCTACAGATCTGCTCTCCTGGGACCAGCAGACCCTACTGAGTCCCACAGCAAAGGCTGAACCTGCCCTCGTGCTTAGCGTCATTGGTGTGGTTGTCGCCAAAGGCAAGTGTGACGAACACTTCTTTGCTTTCTACCCTTCCATGGGACTAGAATTGAGCCAGACTCTCCCCAAAACTGGACTTTTGTAAGAACGTGTCTCTGCTAAGACTAGCCTGAGATTTGGTAGCACAAGAAACTTCATTATGACAATGGGTTCCAGTGGACAAGCACAGGAAGAGAGACTTTCTTTCATTATGAGACTGTCTCCTACAACTGAATAGCTCCAACTGAGAATTCAGGCTCAGGCCATAGGACAGAGCTACTCACTCAACCCTCCTGGGGTGTCAGGCAATGTACAATGTGCCCAATGACCTCCAGGGCTTCTGGCAGTCTGTGCCCAGCCACACATCTGGAAAATACATTCTTTTCATTCCA
This sequence comes from Dolichotis patagonum, assembly GCA_004027295.1. NCBI lineage: Eukaryota > Metazoa > Chordata > Mammalia > Rodentia > Caviidae > Dolichotis > Dolichotis patagonum. The sequence goes on along the minus strand of PVJX010012929.1, from coordinate 24,272 downwards.
CTTCAGTGAAAATCAGTGCGTTTTCCTTTGTCTTGGGAAGAGCAGTACTACACCTAAGACTTAACCCTGAATTCTCAAACTTCTTCATCTCTGCTACTCTACAGATTTGCAGGAACCTTACTCTATTAGGATTACAAAACATCCCCAGGTCCATTTAATATCAGCCACCCACTGATGGTCCAAATGATCAGAAAGTAGCAAATATTCTGAAAAACGTGGCATCACATTTTTGGACCTAAACAACAAAGAAGACTCAGTAGATAACAGAATAATGGGATGTTAGAAAAGCCCCAGGACTATCATGTCCCACTTTAAAAATGTAAACTTTTAAGATCAACACATGACAAATGGCAATACTGCGCCAAACCACTGATTTCACTGGGCTCAAAATGCCGCAGGTTTGAGAGAATCCTCAGGTCTCTGCCATTAGTCTGGGCATGCGTGCCTTTCACCTTGCCTTCCATCGTCAAAGATCCAGGGTGAGAACTCTGCCAGGTCCTGTGGGAAATATACATACTAAAATACATAAAAAGGCCCCCCAAATCCCAGCATAAACCCACACCTTGACCTGCAGAAGGCAGGCATTTTTGTAAGGCACCTCCCAAGCTTTATTGTACTATGCCTTACTTAAATCTCCAGGTAAAGAATCAAGTAACCATCTACAGAACAGTGCTCACGAACGGCATGAGCTGACGGCTGAAAGAGCCACACAGGCATAAGCCCCAGAGAACAAGTTGAAAAGAACCACATTGCAGCTACAAGGACAGGTACCTCCGACTCCCATCAATCCCGAACCTCCGCCCTCAGCTCGCTACTACGGGCTTCACTGGAAATTGTCCAGTGACAAGCCAGTTACTCAGGGAAAATTACCCCCAGAGGTGATTGGCTCAGTCGTAAAATCAAGCTGAATGTACCACCAGCACATCATGACATTTCAGGGTTCCCTTTTAAGCTACCAAGGCAAAGTCCTCCCAGTGGACAGCAGTTCAGTCAGTACACTTGGTCATCTGTTCTATGATGGCAAATGGAGCCTAAGGTGATCTTGCATCATCAGGAGGGCAAGCTGGCTAGAGCCAGAAGAAAAGATTAGAAAATGGGCAACAAGGAGGCCTGAGGAAGAGGCACAGGGAGGGGGAACCTATGGCACAGGAATAAACCAAAACTTGCACGAAATGTCAGAGCCTCTTTATCATAGCACATCCGCTCTACCATCAAGCCGATAGGAAGACTTTTCCAGAAGTCAGCCAGCTTCTGTTCTAGGTCACCCAGCTCAGTGCCTTTCCCACTTTGTGAGATCTTGGTCTCAGCTCTGAAGAGCAAAATTTAAATCCCCCATAAAGGTATCAGCCATTAGGCAGACCAGAGCCTCTGATTACCAAGGTATTTACATTCCACTTTCCTATCAAGCGGGGGTTCAAAACTCACTCGTCCTTATTCTTAGCATCCTTTCTTGCGCAGAATGTTTGGCTCCCTTTTGTTGGACACTTTGACAACCACTATGGCAGGCAGAGCTCCAGGGTCATCAAAGTCCCGGCCAAGCTCAATAGTTCCCTCATGGGTTTAGGCAATATGACCAAGTCCATGGAGACACCGACCACAGGCCACATTTCATGGGCATTTCCAGTGGTTTATTAGGGAGTTGGTGCCCATTACATAGGAGTGGAGACGCCCTCCACCAGGTGAGCATCATCAGTGGCATTCTGCTGGGTCAGATCTTTCATCTGACTCTCTCCCGGACAACAGAGTACCCCACTACTGGCCTTTACCATCATCCCATCCGTCTGACAAACCATAGCACCTCCTTTTTGCTTCGAAAGTCCTACATACTTGCTAATTAACTAGAAGGAAGAATGTGCTAAGATGACATTCCAGTAGCTTTAGGGCTCCCAGGATGCATCCCAGGACATCCAGCAAGAAAAGGATGGCACATGTGGATGAGACCAGGCAAGATAGACACCCAGGAGATCCTCACAACCTGCTGCTACCAGCAGCCCATCACCTCCATCACGCTGTAGCTCTCCCAGCATCTCAGGGGTCAGTGCTGTGTTCCACTGCTCCACAGAAATCTGCAAAGTTGCAGGCATCCAAGAGCCCACCTTCACTATCAGAGGCAGCAGGGTTCACACCATCTTTGCTGTCGTTTCTGTGCTGGAAAGGGCAGGGAGGCGGCACCTGCACATGCTGGCTCAGTCTACTCTCTTGGTGGAATGGCTCCCGGTTCACCGTGATCCCTTACTCAAGGACACATACAATGGCTTCACAGGCAACTTGATATACATGGACTCTTCTCAGCAGTGGCACACATGACCTAGGTCACTGTGGCCAACACCCTCAACCCAGGATCCGCCCAGCCACTTGTCCCTGGCTGTAGTTACTGGTCCTTCAACAATTTGGTGGGACTGTTCTTCCCATTGGCTGCAGCCTCCTTAAGAGCCCACATATGCTTCATCTTCAACCTCTCAATTCATGCTGCTCACCTACTTCTAAGTCCCCAAACCCCAAGGCAGAACGTTGGAGGCAATCACGTACACTCGGGTCACCCACCCCGCCAAGACTCAACCAGCAGCCTGGAACAAGCTGGCCACAAGTTGGCTGGGCCACCTATGCTGGGAACAATGGCATTGACTTTTCCTCTGGGGCCCTCACTGCAGGAATCCAGAACTGACTTCTTCAGTGCTGCCCCCAGTGCCTGTCCCACCCTTACAAGCCCTGGGCTGGCCCAGACCCAGGGTTTCTGGAGTAGCACACCCGATTCCAGCGCAATGGCCTACGTCTCCTTTCTACACAATCATATGGCGCTTGTCTACTTCTCTCATAGCAGTTGGTGACTTCATTCCTTGGGTCATGGCAGGCAAGCAGCAGAACATGTGGAGAACCTGGGGAAACAATTCACTAATACCTTTTAGAGTTCTCCCAATAAGCACACCAGGTATAAAAGTGCCATCACGGGTGCTGCAGCCCTCCACCCAGAACTAAGCTGTGCCATCATTTTCTTGCAGCTTTGGGGGACCCACCTCACTCTGCTGTACACATTAGCACCTTCAATGGACATGGAAATAATGCTGAGTCTGGGTCTCTCCTCTTCCCCTGGGACACTTTCACTGCAGTGTCCCAACATGCTCTCCAAGCTCTTACTGGGGAAACCAACCTCCACACTCTACCTGGGGGGTGGTTCAGTGCCAGTTTGGATGAGAACACCAGGCTGAATTGAGAGCCTGGTTCTGGGTGTGGAAGTCCCACTTAGCGGGCTTGTTGGCTGAAAAGAATGGGGGGAGCAATGCTTGTCCTACTGATCCTCCTTTAAAGACATCCATGGTGCGTGATTTTCCTTGAAGGAATTTTGTCCATTTTCTTTAGGAGTTCCCGTCTTCATTGTCAAGGATGACTGACATTTCTAGGGAGTTCCAATCTTCACCTTCACCTTGGGTGCTGTCCCCCAGCTTTCAGCACCAGCCTTTCAGCCTGTCAGTCAAGGCTCTAGCTCCAGCGCCAGCCTTGGAGCTTCCTGGTGCAGACACATCATTGCAGATTCCTTGGTGGCCTCAAGAGGTTGCATGTTTCAGAAAGCATTAGGGTATAAGCAGAGTTTAGCATCTGACTCTGTGGATGAATACTGGTAAGTAATCTTGTAAGTTTCTGTGTCCTGCATTCAATTTTTTTCTCTTGCAAATACCAACTACAAATGCCTATCAACCAAATCTCAGATCCCATGATGCCCATTTCTGTGGTTCTCGCCCAGGTGCAGTCCTGTGCTAAGCTTTGTACTCAGGTGTGGAGTCAGACTGCAATGGGCAATCTAAAATACTCATGAGCCTGCATCCTCAGATAAAAAAACTATGTGCCCATTGCTGAGTAATAGAACTTCAAAATGTTCCTAGGCTCTGACATGATCACCCAGGCCATCTTGATAGCCAGGTGTTTGTGGTGTCTCAAAACCCTGCAGCCAGGGGTCTTTCAACAGAATGGTCCCTAATGGAAGGTCCAGGGCAACACAGGCCGAGGCCACCAGCACTCTGGTCCGAAGAGCCACTCACGTCGGGTGGCAACATCTTTCCAATTCCTGCCACGTTTCAAACTCATGAATGTCCTCATACTGAAGGAGCATACCTCATAGTGGCTAACGACCAAAATCCTAGCCACAACAAAAAAGTTTCATACACAAAGGAAAAATATAAAACACAAGCAAAGGTACAAAGTGAACCCAATTCCCTCCCCTCTAGCACAAGTTCAGAGAGAAGGGAACCAAGATGTCCAACACCCAATGGATTCTCATCCATAACTTTCTTGGAATCAACACAGGAGACCAAATAAAGATCTCATTCGCATTAGTATACAGGTCCTCAGAGGCCTCGGGAAATTGTCACTACCACTGTATTCCAAGGACTGACTGACGTGGGACACGTCACACTAATAAAAATCTACAAAAATGGAATGGCGATATAAAAAGTTGAATACAGTGACAGCCCACAATCTATTCTCATGCCTCAAGCACAGACACAGGAGCTGAGATCCATCCCTCAGTTAACACAGGTGACTTCTGGTCCGTGAAGAATCTAACATAAGGCAGAGAACACATGGCCTCGATCCTGGTCATCTAGACTTAAGGGCTGGGCAACGACTTTTCCTTGAGCCATTTCATAAAAACAGACAAGGAAAGGTTCCCTCATGTTCCATTAAGAAGCCCCCAGCTCTGGACAGCTTTGCTCATTATTCACACTCATCAGTCCTTCCTGGCTGCAAGAACCTGTTCCCCACAGTGCACTGACCCTGTTCTGGAGTTGCCTTGTTTTACAAGTTGTCTTTCTCTAAAGGGAGACATAGGAAAGTACGAGACATCTGTTGGGAAATTAGCCACTTCATGTGTTCGAATCACAAGTTATCCCTTGCTTAATATAGAACAAAAGTGGTTGCATAGGCCCAAAAGGTCACTGATGTTTTCTCATCCTCAGGAATCACTGGTGTTGCTTCCGTGGTCCTTATGCACTGTGCTTCCCAGACAGGGTCCCTCACCGATGCCAGGTACCTCCTGCGGCTGCCCAGTGTTTCCCTCTGCTTGACTATTTCTCAAGGAAATCTGTGACCTTGAGATGCTTTATTTACCTCTGACATCGCTGCAGTGATCCTTACTGTGAAGCCACCAGTTTTGTTTGGTTCCAACATTTCAGCCATGGAAGGAACTGAGGTCACATTAGGAAAACATCTACTGCTGTTGGATATGATGCATTTGCTGAAATGACTCTAGTTTTTCTGAGTGATGGCCAAATCTGGACTTCTCGATCCTTTGGCATTGTCATACTTGGCCTCCCTGAAAGCATCATCGTGCTCTTTGGAACAGGACAATGGAAGCTGCCTTATCACCAATTGGACAGGCTGTTTGTCATTGGGCTTCTAAGTTGGGGATTAGGCTCAGATATTTATCACAGAAGCAATCATGAAGACAACGAATGCAATGGATTCTGCTATCTTGATCCTTACATGAGCTGCCAACCTGGTGGACAGTGGCTAGAAATCTCTGCAGTAGCCAGTAGTGCAGGAGAGGGCCATTTGCCAGCAGCTCCGGAGTTCTGCATCAACAGTCACCCAGTTCAGACATACCATGTGTGTGCCTACCCCTGGAACACCTGCACTCATTGCTTATGTTTTACTACTTCCAGTTGAAGAACTGTCCCTTGAAATAGCACTGAGGTTAGCGTGAGTAATCCTAAGTCCTTTCCTAAGTTTCAACCCTGTCCCTTCAAAGGTTGTGCTGCACGCCTGGATTTCATGTGCCCAAGACAATCTACCCAATGTGAGTCTCCCATGGGCATCTATCAAGGGGCATATAAAGGGGCACTGTGTGGAACCACAAGGAAACAAAGCATTTACAATGCAGAAGCACCTAACAGCAAGCGGCCCACGCTAGGAGGTCATGACCAGAGCTCTGTAAGAGGCACTTCAGGGCCAAAGCCCAGCAAACTCGGTCTTCTCTCAGAATCCTCTCAGGGACACGATTCTTCATAGAGCACAAACACATTTTGCAAAACAGGCTGACTGGTGAAACACAAATCTTTCTTAGGGCCTGGGCACCCCACACGGTGGGAAAAGATACAATTAAGGCCTCACTGAGCTTTAATAATTAGGGCTAGAGCTTTAATAATTAGAGATTGATAAGCAGGTGGCCAAGAGCTCGAGAGGAACTTTGTGCCTGCCTCAAGAGGACATTTTGTGGGGTTTGTCAGAGGGGGCTCTCACATCCCACCCCGAGTCTGTTGCCTAAAACATTCAAAGAACGAGGACCATGGGGACGCAACAGGTGACCCCATCTCTGGTCTTGGCAGGTCACCATCACTGCACTCTGCTCTTTGCAGTGTAGTTATAGCACTGTGGTCATCAATGCTCCAGAGAGCATCACTGCAGACTATCAACAGCACCCGGCCACAGAAGTCAGATCCTCCTCCCAGCAAGGGGCAGCTCGCCACCCTCTGGTCCTGCATGGCCATTTACTCCTTGGGAAGAGTGTTGGTCTCCTTCTCCATTGGACCCTTTGTCAACCTCTATGGCAGATGCAACTGCATGCTCATGGTCAACCTCCTCGCCACGGCCGGCAGACTTCTGTTGAGCTTCTACAAGATGGCCAAATCCATGGAGATACTGACCTGTGATAAAGTGGCTTATGGTAACTTCTGCGGGTTCTGCAAGGGGTGAGGGCCCACGTATGCTGGAGGTATCTCCTGGCCTCCTCCCCAGTTTGCCATCATCCTTAGGATTCTGGTGGCTCAGACCTTTAGCATGAACTTCATCTTGAGGACTGAGGAGTACTGACATGACAACTGGCCATCATCCCACTGGTCTTACAAAGCATCACATCTCCTTCTTCCCCCTAAAGTCCTACATACTTGCTCATTTTCTATAAGTGTGCTAGGAAGACACTCCAGCAGATGCCGGGCTCTCAAGATGTGTCCTAGGAAATCCAAGATATGCCAGAGATGAAGAACAAGTGTGTGCAGGTAAGATTGCCACCCTGGGGTTGCACTTCACATATCCTGCTGCCACCAGTAGCCCATCATGCTGCAGCTCCCCCAGCAGCTCTTGGGATCAGTGCTGTCTTCTGTTATTCCACAGAAACCTTCAAGGATGGGGGCCATCCAGAAGCCCATCTCTGCCACAAGTGGGCGTGGCTAACACCATCCTCGCTGTGGTTTATTGTTGGTGCAATGGGTGGGAGGAAGGAGCCTGGGCATGACGAGCCTCCAAGGACTAGCACTTTGTTCCTTCATCACCATCTGTTACGAAGGACATACACATCAGCTTTGCAGTGAGCTTGGTACACGTGAACTTGAGATCACAATGGGATCCATGCCCTGGGGGTCATTGTGCCTGAGCTCTTCAGCCTGGGACCCCGCCAGCCACATGTCCAGGGCTGGCTGTATTTACCGGCCCTCTAACTCTTTGCTATGACAGCTCTGCCCCTTGGCTACAGCCACGTTAGCAGTCTAAGTAATTTTTCATCTTCAACTTCTATCTTCCCTGTTCACCTACTTCACAGTTCCTGAGACCCAATGCAGGGCATTAGAGGAAACCACAGGGGGCTTCACAGAGCACATGCAGGTCACCCCAGGACTCAGGGAGAGCCTGGCCCTGGAGCTGAACAATTGAAGCCTGGAAATGAGCTCATAGCTGGCTGCCAGGCCACCTCTGCCAGGACCGAGGACAGCGACACACGCCCCTGCCCCCACGTTGAGGGGAGCTCACTGTAGGAACCCAGGACTGACTGCTCCAGTGCTGCCACCTGTGCCCTTCACCCTCAGCAAGCCCAGCCACTCCAGTGCAGCCCCTCTTGGGAGCTTGAGTGCCAGCTCTGCTGCAGTGCAAGTCACATCAGTGGACTCCTACACTTCATTTCAGAAAAGCCACGTTTCTGTATAGGAAAACTACCCATTTCCTTTGCAAGTTGAGGATATTTTGTATAACCTTAACTACAAATCTGGAGTTGTTCCTGAGATGGGCATTATAAAGGTGGTTGATTTCCATACCGGGGGTGGGGGCACTATGAAGACATGTTTGACCTCTGCAGCCAGACTCCCAGCAACTTGAAAGGCAGAGGCAGCAGGACTCAAGCAATAACGAAGACCAAGTCCAAGAACTCAAGACCAAGAAGTTCCCGAGTAGCAGGACAAACATGGCCAATTTCCACTTGCAACTTTATACAGAAACTACCTGTCTCTAAGCCCTCACTCATCATCTTGCCTCCACCCAGGAGGAAGAAGTCACAGGGCCAGGAAAAAAATCCAAGGCTGGGAGAAAAGAGCCAGAAAGCTGAGAAGAATCCATGGGGTTTTCACCTGTGAACACTCCCCACACATGTAGACTAGCTATAGGCCAATTCTGACCTCTCCTTCCCTGACCTTCAATTTCTTATTTTGAAACTGCTCTTTAGTTTTTATCGATGCTGGACTTGGGATCAGTGGGACCCAGTGTTCCAGCAGAGCAGCAATAGAGCAGTGACTCGTTGCCCACTCCTGGACACTACAGTGTGTGGAATGGAGTACAACTCACGCTGGAGCTTGCTGTTTCTTGATTCCCACTAGGGTAATTCAAAAGCATGTGTGACCTTACCAAGAGCATCATCATACTGGCCATGTTACACTGCTGGGGACCACAAATCCACAATGGCCAATATTGCCTATTTCCCTAGGAGATAAAAGGGAGGTTTAGGAGTGTTAGTACCCTGAGATTACCCTTTCACTCTAAGCATAAAATCCACATAAGATCTTCTAGAGTCATCGTAGGATTAAACTCCAGAATGAGAGCCTTCTTAGCATAAAACCATCTGTACCTTCTTGAGTCTGAATCTTTGATGAACTGTAATCCTTTAGTAGCCCCACCAATCAGGGTATCGACCTGATAAATAGTGGCTGCATTGTAAGGGGAGAAGTCCCATTCCAGAAACAGTGACTTCCCAGACACTAATAGGACACTGTACATGTCTGGTTTGCTTTTCTCTCCCTATTCTTCAGACAATTGGGATTCTTTGCTCGGTTCACAATCTACCAGCACTCACAGGCCATCTGAGCCAGACACCGTATCTGGAACCTGAGAATAAAGAACACATGGCATCTAGGATGATTCACGCTCCATTCTGACCTAAAGACCAGGTGGGAACAGACTCAAGGCAAAAATCCTCAAGTTACACCTATGAAACAGTCAGCAGGTCTGCGTGGCTCATCACAGTGGCTGAGGCCTTGGAGGGCCCATGGACACTCCTGCAGGCCAGCTTCAGGGACACTCCTTCAGGTCAGCTTCAGGACACATGAGAACACAGGAGCTATGACCGCTCCCTGTCTGGGAAATGCTGCAGAGTGACTGCTGACTAGAGATGGGCCTGTGGGCTTCACTCGGACTGCTTATGCCCAGGTGATGCCCACACAACTTCTTCAGGGTTTCTAGGCCCTGAGCCCCAATCACTTGCATCAAGGGTAAGCCCAGTTGTCCTCAGGACCCTATTCCATATTCCTGAGACCAAGGGAAGCCACATGAACATTCTAAATGTCAGAAATGCACACATCTGTGGTCATAGACAATTTCACTGTGAGCCATGCTGTATTGCTCAGCTTTGGTTGTTCTACTAATGCCTAGTTTCCTTTGTTGCTATCAGCTAGGGTGAGGGCCCTACAGATAGAGATCACAGATGAGAAGGATAGGGCAACAGCCAAACATATTAAGGATACTTCTCTTAACAGTACAGAGGTCCCCGGAATCTAGCAACAACACTTCATGTCCTCGAGCACAATCACGCCTGCTGATTCCATCTCACTGAATCAAAGCGAAGCTTCTGGGTTCAACCAGGAGCCTTTGGAGCTCATCACCTGAGCCTTCCTTGGCAGGAAACCATGGCCCTACAGTTCAGTGTCTTGGAGCTCTGCTGAGATGCAAAGGAACCCTCTGCAGGTGAAGGTAACACACAGGACAAAAATCTCTCAAAGCTGCTTGCTACAGAACATGCAATGTATGCCTTCCTGAGATGCATCTTGGGCTGGGCCACAGATAAACTCCCGGCTCCAAGTATCAGGACTTTTATCCCTTTTCTACTGATGTGATCACCCTCACACCAGAGCAAGTCACCCGGCAAAATGGCTTCCCTTTCCTGGGAAACCACATCCAACCCCTCAAGGCAACGAAGACTAAGACCAATGGGATCAGTTCACACTGCTCTGGAGGGTCACCCGGCTCCAGGGCCCTTCAGGGGACTGGCTACAGCATCTGTTGCAAGAGCATCAGACACAACTCCTCCCCTCCCCCTCCCAGTCTTACTTCCTGCACTTTCAGGTGTTCTGCTGAGGCGCTCACCAGAAAACTCAGGCCCCAACATTGCCATCTCCCTCCGTGCTCTCTAGGGAGCCCAAACTCAGGCACTGTGCATGTGATTTTAGGTTCTAATTCTAGAGGAAGGAAACATTTGTTCCTTGAAGGGTGTGAAAGCAGGCGTAAATACCTGGTTTAAGTACAAAGATTTTTTTTAAGCCAAATCTATTCCGAGGTATCTCTCTGCAGCTCTTGCTAACCCATTTGCTTTCTTTAATCTCATAGTTTGCTTTTGCAAGTAGAAGCTATAGTGATCTTTGCATTTCCATTTTGTATCCTACAACTCTTAATTTGCTTTGGCTCTAATAATTCATGGTGCCTTTGGGCTCGCTGTGTAAGACTGTGTCATCCACAGACCGGACAGAAGTTACTTCTTTCCAACATGAATGCTTTGCATCTAATTTCTCTAGCTACATTTTCTAGTACCATGTTGAATAAAAGTGGTGAAAGTGGGCATTCTTTTCTGGTTCCAAATCTATAAAGCACAGGCTTTCAGCTCCTGTTTGGCGTGAAGTTAGCTGGAGGTTTATTACTTACTACCATTATCATGTTGAGATCTTTTTGTCCGTGAGTCTATCGATGTGATGCATTGCACTGGAATTATCAGTCTGTGCCTTTGGGCGCCATTTCGGGTTTTGGAATCCTGCAAACCTGGCCTCCTAAACTGAGAGTGTCCACTTTGGAAGAATTGCTTCTGCACATTCACCCAGAAAAACAATTCCGTTTGCTTGGGATAGAGTATGCTCCCCCCCCCCGCCATGTTTCCTGGGTCTGGAGACTAGATGCTCACTATGGACGTCTTCACCACTGCCCACCCTGCTCTCAAGGCGGTTAATGCCACTCACAAGACCCTGATTAGAGAGTGGATTGGAATCAAAGTGCAAGTCTGGTGGCTCCTCTCCTTGCACACCCACACACGCCCACCATCCCAGTGTTGCCCAAAGACCTCACGGGAGGAAGAAGAACAGGCTTTCAGGCTCCCAGGACTTTTATTCCAAAGCTTTTTCTTCCAAGTCCATTTTATTTCAAAGAGAAAAAATTTCAGAACTCATCAAGAGGCAGTAATGGTCATACACTGCACATTGCCATCCCCAAGTCAGTCACACCCAGAGCACAAGAGCTCTGCACTGAATGGCCTAAGTGCAAGGGCGAATCTCTCTTCAGTGAGCTCAGAAATCAGGAGTATGTCTCAAACACTTACTTTATACATATATGCACGCATTGTTTCTCAGACTAAATGTTTACACGCACGTGTGTTTCATTTCTGCGTGGTACAATGTAGTTAATTCTGGGAAAATACGCAGAAGGGGAGGAGCTTGGTCAGATGGGAACCTCAGATCCTTTGAGGAATCTGCACACCAGTTTCCAGTGATTGCACTGTTCTCCACTCCCACTAACTGTGGGGAAGCATTCCTTTTTCCTGACAACCCCTCCGGCATCTCTTATTGCTTCATTTCCTGATAGTAGCCATTCTTCCTGAGGCAAGTGGAAATCTATTTCAATTTCTCTCATGCCATGATGAACATTTTCTCATGTATTTACCATTTGTACTGCATCCGATGAGTGTGTATTCATCTCAGATGCTCATTTGTGCATTGGGATTTTAAATCTGGGGGCCTTTTGAGTTCTGTAAATGTTCTTGATAGCAATCCGTTGAGAAATAGCTGGAAAAACTTTTCTCCCACACTGGGTTATCTCTTCACTCTTTCTCATTTCACTTCCTGTGCCAAAGCTTTAGTACAAGATCAGTTGGTTCTTGCAGACAGTCCCTGTGCAACTGTTTTTCATGAAGTCCTTTTTTACAGCAATGTCATTGAGTTTTATGTACTATCACGCAGAAGATTTAATGTTTGAGAACTTTGATCCTTTTGAATTTAGCTTAGTGCATGGTGAAAGTTACAGGTCCGACTTTAATCTTAGGCATGTGCAGAGCCAGTTTCCTAGCACCATTACAGAGGCTTTCTTCCAGTGAATGTGTCTGGCACCTTTGTAGAAAGTAAGGCGGCTTAGTGTGGGTGGAGTTGTTTTTGCATCTTCTACTCTGGGTTCCATTGATCTTTGGGTCTTTTTTTGTTTGTGGGGTTTTTTTGCCAGTACGACAATTTACCACAGTAGCTCTATAGTACAATTTCAAATGGGTGACTGATTCCCCAACCCCTGGCAACATGCCAATGTTGCTGTCTCTGCTATTCTAGTCCTCTTCTGGTTCCAGATAAGTTTGAGAATTGTTTCACTTTTGTGCAATATGCTATTGGAATTTTGACTGGAAGTTCACCTAACCTATACAAATCTTGGAAATATGGGTATTTTCCTTATACTGTTTCTTGCTGAGAGCATGGGATCTCTCTCCATTTCCTCACATCTTCAATCTCCTTTCTCAGATTACTATAGTTTAATGTACATATCTTTTATAGCCTGTTAGATCCCCAGGCATTTTTTTGGATGCCAATTGTAAATACTGAATTTGCTTATTAAATCTACCAGTATTTTTTTGTGTTTTTGGAGTCTATGTAGAGTATCATGTCATCTGCCAATAGTTTACCTTCCTGTCCCGTCTATTCCTCTAGTTTGTCTAATTGCTCCACCTAAGTGTTCAGGGACTAGGTTGAGTAGAATGTAGACATTCTTGTCGCACTCCCGATTTTAGAGAAAGTTTTCAGGTTTTGTCCCTTTCGTACGGTATCTTCAGCTTGAGCAAAGGAGAACTGTCGCTGGGGAGCTGGATGGACTGTCCAAGGTCACCGGGGCTTAAGGGGAAGATGCTGCCACAGAACAAAGCCATCCAGAGGCTCTGCAGGGGCAGAGAAAGACAAAGAGGTGGTGCTCCAGGGCTGAGAAGTGGCTGCTCCCCCTTCTCCCCTGGTATCTTCAGCCACATACACACTGGCAACAAAAACGGTCACCTTCTGGTGCCGTCACCTGGTGACAGTGTCACCTGAAGGTGCACTCTGTTCAATTACTCATCTCAGAATTGCTGGGTTCTCAACCCACACACTTCAGTCCCTTAGCAGAGATCAGACATTACATGAGGCTCTTAATACTCGACAGACCTTAGGGGTAAGTGAGCTTATACCAAATTTGGGGGGAGGGATTTCTACAACTCTTTCCTGTATTAAAGGACTACTCATAAGGAAATGCACCAAGACTGAAATCCAAAATATCGGAGGAATTTCAGCTCCCTGCTGCTGCAGTCTCCAAAACGTCCCTGGGTCCTCAACAACAGATGCCATCATTGGTAGCGGCACCAAGGCCTTCTAATTCCAGGCTCCAAGCTACAACACAATCATCAGGACCTTCAGGGCCGTGCACCCCCTGTCGCTATGCATACTGGGTACACAAGAGGCCCTAGGTAGCAACCTGGACACCACCCAACAAGTGGTAGACCCAGGGCCTTCTTCCTGAAAGACTAGAAATTGTTAAACTATAGGCAGATGGCCAGGAGTCATAGGGTGTTAGAGAACAAATGATTGAGACAGTTATTACCCTACGCCAGCCCATGAACAAGAAAAGTTTCCAGTTCCCTCGTTGTACTTAATATTCACATTGCATCATAACAATTTTAAATATTCACATTGCATCATAACAATTTTAAATGGAGCTGCCAATATCCATGTTGCCCGTGGGACACGTAGTCAGGGTCCACCTGTCACTCAGACAAGCACTTTATTGACAAGCTAGCAGAAGACTGCCCCTCTCGTTCTAAAAGGCAGGCCATGGTAGCCACTCACATAAATGGACCTCTCACCCCACCTCCCATCATCCCAACATCTTCCAAAGCAGGAACCAAGATAGCCGGACTTGCGTCACTTGACCCTTGTGCTGTATGGGACAGATGTAGAAGTTACAAGGCTCCAGCTCACAGCAGCATCTACACGACGGGTGTATTTCTGAGAATCTGCTGAGCCAAGCTAAGCGTGCTCAGAGAGCTCTACATGAGCATATTAAGGTCATTCCAAAAGTCAGGCGCCCAACATCATGACCTTCCCCTGCTTTCCAGGCCTTCTTGCATCATGAAAGATTTCAGGAGTATCTAGACATTATGTATCAGGGTTTTCTAGCTTAAATGCACCAAAATGCATCTGTTTCATGAATGATACCTGCACATTTGAAGAAACTGCCTGTGAAAATATGGGCCATGTGCAAACAAAAACTTCACATTGTCCTTTCTCAAGACACAAACGATAAATTGAAGTATTTGTCTATCAAAGTTGAATTGGTCATAAATCAGCCATGTAATGAAAGTGCTATGTAACCGAGCTATGTAATAGAGCACAGTTTACCACTGAATGAAGGCCTATTGCAGCGAGACTTACCTTGAGCTTCTGCCCAGATAGGATGCCTTATGGTCTGTGTGACCTAATAAAGACGCAAAAGTCTCCTGATTGACCTGTTTTGAGATAGCTTAAAATTTGTTCTCTTTCGGAGATAAAATGGTTGTAACACAAATGCCACTCATTCAGATCCACACTGGGGTATGCAAAATGTGTCTGATCATGTGAACAAGTTAGGAGACAGAGGAGAAGCATGCCTTATCAGGACACATGAGTCATAGTCACAATTGCCGAGAGCCAAGTTCAGGTGTGAGCACCTGTTCTCTAGCTGATGCTCCTGGCCTCTGGCCAGTCACACGCAAACCCTCCACATTGTCTAAAGGGTAGAAACCAACTCATCACCATCCAGAACCATCATATATTGTCCTGTGGGGAATCTAGTGAAAAAACAGAACTCGTATTCCTAAAGATCGGCTCATCCTGTGCATCTGCAGTCCCTACAGAGTCCCACAGCCAGGCTGACTCTGCCCCCATGGTGGCCGTCATCTCCATCACCAAATGCATGGTAAGGACAAGTGCCAGGAATGCGTCTTGGCATTCTATCCTGCCAGGGGACTAAAATGGAGCCACACTTTCCCCAAAACTGGACTTTTGTAAGAATATGTCTCTGCTAAGACAAGCCAGGGATTTGCCAGCACAAGAAACTTCATTATGACCACAGGTTCCAGGTCACAAGCACAGGAAGAGGCCTTCTTTCATTATGTGTGACAAAGAATGTCTCCTACAACTGAATAGCTCCAACTGAGAATTCTGGCTCAGGCCATAGGACAGAGCTACTCACTCAACCCTCCTGGGGTGTCAGGCAATGTACAATGTGCCCAGTGACCTCCAGGGCTTCTGGCAGTCTGTACCCAGCCACACATCTGGAAAATACATTCTTTTCATTCCACTTCAGTGAAAATCAGTGTGTTTTCCTTTGTCTTGGGAAGAGCAGTACTACACACCTAAGACTTCTTGAATTCTCAAACTTCTTCATCTCTGCTACTTAAGATTCGCAGGAAACTTACTACAAAACATCCCCAGATCCACTGAAATATCAGCCTCCCACTGGTGGCCCAATAATCGGGAAGTAGCAAGTACTTTGAAAAACGTCGTGTCATTTTTGGATCTAAACTTACAAAGACTCAGGAGCTAACATAGCAATGAGGGCTTTCAAGCATCCCAGGACATCACTTCCAACTTTAAAATTTAAACATTGGACGTCAACACAAGACAAAGGGCAGTACTGCTGCAAACCACTGTTTCAGTGGGTTCAAAAACACTGCAGGTTTGTGAGCAGTCACGTCTCTGCCACTGGTCAGGACCTGCCCACCTTCGACCGGACAGCCCATGTCCTCAGAGACCCACGGTGAGACCTCTGGGAGGTCCTGTAGGAAATAGACATTAAAATCCCACCATAAACCGACACCTTCAGCTGCAGAAGGCAGGCAGTTTGTAAGGCATCCCCAAGCATTATCGTACTATGCCTTAATTAGATCTCACGGTAAAGAATCAAGTAACCATCTACAGAACCATGCTCAGGAACAAAACGAGGTGACTGCTGTAACAGCCAAACAGGCATAAGCTCCTGTGACCACCAAGTCCAAAAGGACCACATTGCAGCTAAAAGGACAGGTGCCTCCGACTCCCATCAATCCCGAACTCTGCCTTCAGCTCACTACTATGGGCTTCACTGGAAATTGTCCAGTGACAAGCCAGGTACCCAGGGAAAATTACTTCCAGTTCAGAGGTGATTGGCTCACTCGTAAAATCAAGCTGAATATACCGCCACTACATCATGACATTTCATGGTTCCCTTTTAAGCTACCCAGGCAAAGTCCTTCCACTGGACAGCAGTTCGGTCAGTACACTTGGTCATCTGTTCCATGATGACAAATGGAGCCTAAGGTGATCTTGCATGGTCAAGAGTGGTGGGCTGGCTAGAGCTGAAAGAAAGGATTAGAAAATGGGCAACAAGGAGGCCTGAGGAAGAGGCAGAGGGAGGGGGAACGTATGGCACAGGCACGAACCAAATCTTGCACCTAACGTCAGAGCCTCTCAGTACTTATCACAGTGCATCTGCTCCGCCAGCAAGCGGACAGGAGGACTTTTCCAGGAGAAGTCAGCCAGCTTCTGTTCTTAGCCACCCAGCTCAGTGCCTTTCCCACTTTGTGATCTTGGTGTCAGCTGCAAGGAGCAAAATTCAACCCTCCCTAAAGGTATCAGCCCTTAGGCAGATCAAAGACCCTCAGGAAATTGGAATGTAATCACCTCGGTAACCAATCAAGGAGAGGTTCAAACTCACTCGTCCTTATCCTTAGCATGCTTCCTTGGGCAGAATGTTTGGCTCCTTTTTCTTGGACCCGCTGACAACCGCTATGGCAGGCAGAGCTCCACGGTCATCGTCAAAGTCCCGGCCATGCTCAGCAGTTGCCTCATGGCTTTAGGCAACATGACCAAGTCGATGGAGATACTGACCATACGCCACATTTCATGGGCATCTTCTATGGGTTCTGTAGGGAGTTTGTGCCCACGTACATAGCAGTGGAGACACCTTCCACCAGGTGAGCATCACTGGAATTCTGCTGGGTCAGATCTTGCGTCTGAAGTTCATCTTGTGGACAGCAGAGTACACAAACACTGGCCTTTACCATCGTCCCAGCCATCTTACAAACCATAGCACTTCCCTTGTGCCCCTAAAGTCCTACATACTTGCTCATTAACCACAAGAAGTGTGCTAAGATGACATCCCAGCAGCTGTGGGGCTCTCAGGATGTGTTCTAGCAAGAAAAAGAGCACATGTGGATGAGACCGGGCAAGATAGTCACCCTGGAGGTCCTCACAACCTGCTCCACCAGCAGCCCGTCGTCTCATTCTCACTGTAGCTCTCCCAGCAACTCAGGGGTCAGTGCTGTGTTCCACTGTTCCACAGAAATCTGCAAAGTTGCAGGCATCCAAGAGCCCACCTTCACTATCAGAGGCAGCAGGGTTCACACCATCTTCACTGTCGTTTCTGTGCTGGAAAGGGCGGGGAGGTGGCACCTGCACATGCTGGCTCAGTCTACTCTTGGTGGAATGGCTCCCGGTTCACCATGATCCCTTACTCAAGGACACATACAATGGCTTCACAGGCAACTTGATATACACAGAGGTTTCTCAGATCACAGTGGTCACCTCTCCTGGGTCACTGTGGCCAAGACCTTCAGCCTAGGATCTACCCAGCCACATGTTCCTGGCTGTATTGACTGGTCCTCCAACTGTTTGCTGGGACTGTTCTTCCCATTGGCTGCAGCCTCCTTAAGAGCTCACATATTTTCATCTTCAACCTCTCACAATTCCTGTTGCTCACCTACTTCAAAGTCCCCGAGACCCAAGGCAGAACCACTGGAAGCAATCACGTAGGCCTTCAAAAGATACACTCAGGTAACCCCACAAGACTCAGCCAGCAGCCAGGAACAAGCTGGTCACAAGTTGGCCAGGTCACGTCTGCAAGGAGCAAAGACAGCGACTTCTCCCGTGGGGCCCTCACAGTGGGCACCCAGAACTGACTTCAGTGCTGCCCCCAGTGCCCGTCTCACTCTTATAATCCTCGGGCTTGGTCAGGGCCCAGCCTTCTGGAGTAGCACACCTGACTCGAGGGCTTTGGCCTGCGTCTCCTTTCTACACAATCATGTGGTGCCTGTCTACTCTCAGGTCAGGTGGTGACCTCATTCCTTTGGTCATGGCATGAGACAATCACTTCTCCTACAAGCAAGCAGCAGAACATGTGGAGAACCTGGGAAACAAAATTCACGAATACCTTCTAGGGCTCTCCCAAGCAGCACCTCAGATAAGGAAGCTCCACCATGGGTGCCACAGCACGCCACCCAGAGCTGAGCTGCACCATCTTTTCCATGCAGGTTTGGGGGACCCACTTCACTCTGCTGTACACACTGGCACCTTCACTGGACATGGAAATAATGCTGAGTCTGGGTCTCTCCCTTCCCCTGGGACACTTTCACTGCAGTGTCCTGACATCTTCCCCAAGCTCTTACTAGGGAAACCAACCTCCACAACACTACCTGGGTCACAGCGCCAGTTTGGGTGGTAACACCCAGCTAAATTGAGAGCCTGGTTCTGGGTGTGGAAGACCCACTTAGGGGGCTTGTCGGCTAAACAGAAGAATGGGGCGAAGCATGCTGTACTGATCGATCCTCCTTTAACGACATCCATGGTGCCCACCTTTCCTTGAATTTTGGTCATTTTCTTCATCAGTTCTGGTCTTGGTTTATCAAGGATGACTGACATTTCGAGAGTTCCAGCGTTCACCTTCTCCTTGGGTGCTGTCTCAGCTTTCCTCACACAATCTTCAGCTCTCAGCACCAGCCTTTCAGCCTCTCAGCAAAGACCGTAGCCGCCAGCACCAGCTTTGGAGCTTCCTGATACAGACACATCATTGCAGATGCCTTGGAGGCCTGATGAGGTTGGATGTTTCAGAAATCATTAGCAATATGCCGACAGATTTCTCATCCAGAGACATTGACTTGCCAGCCACTGATGGGATACTGTACTTGTCTGGTGTTTTTCTCCATATTCTTAAGACACTCAGGACTCTTCCGAGTTCCAGATTTAATTAGCAGTCACAGTACATCTGAGACATCAGACACCGTTATCTGGAACCTGAGAATAAAGAACACACGGCATCTAGGACGATTCACGCTCCATTCTGACCTAAAGCCCAGGTGGGAACAGACTCAAGACAAAAATCCTCAAGTTACATCTATGAAACAGTCAGCAGGTCTGCCTGGCCCATCACAGTGGCTGAGGCCTTGGAGGGCCCATGGACACTCCCGCAGGCCAGCTTCAGGACACATGAGAACACAGGATCTATGACCGCTGCCTGTCTGGGAAATGCTGCAGAGTGACTGCTCACTAGAGATGGGCCTGCGGGCTTCACTCAGACCGCTTATGCCCAGGCGATGCCCACACAACTTCTGCAGGGTTTCTAGGCCCTGAGCCCCAATCACTTTTATCAAGGGCAAGTTCAGTTGCCCTCAGGACCCTATATATATTCCTTAGACAAAGGGAAGCCACATGAACATTCTAACGGTCAGAAACGCACACTTCTGTGGTCATAGACAATTTCACTGTGAGCCATGCTGTATTGCTTAGATTTGTTATACTAAATGCCTAGTTTTATTTGTTGCTATCAGCTAATTGTAAGGGCCATACAGCTAGAGATCACAGATGAGAAGGATAGGGCAACAGCCAAACAGATTTAGGATACGTCTCTTCACAGTACAGAGGTCCCTGAAATCTAGCAACAACACTCCACGCCCTTAAGCACAATCACGCCCGCTGATTCCATCTCACTGAATCAAAGCGAACCTTCTAAGCTCACCCAGGAGCCTTTGGAGCTCATCACCTGAGCCTTTCTTGGCAGGAAACCATGGCTCTGCAGTTCAGGGTCTTGGAGCCCTGCTGAGATACAATGAAACACTCTGCAGCTGAAGGCAACACACAGGACAAAATCTCTCAAAGCTGCTTGCTCCAGAACATGCGATGCATGCCTTCCCGAGATGGGCTGGGCCACGGATAAACCCCAGGCTCCAAGTGTGAGGACCTTTATTCCTTTCACCAGGGATCATCCTCACATCAGTGGAAGTTAACTGGCCCAATGGCTTCCCTTTCCAGGGAAACCACATCCAACCCCTCAAGGCAAGGAAGACTAAGACCAATGGGATCAGTTCACACTGCTCTGGAGGGTCACCTGGCTCCAGAGCCCCTCAGGGGACTGTCTACAGCATCTGTTGCAAGAGCATCATCAGACACAACTCCTCCCCTCCCCCTGTCCGGTCTTACTTCCAAGCACTTTGAGGTGTCGCTGCTGGGGCGCTCACCAGAAAACTCAGGCCCCAACATTGCCGTCTCCCACCGTGCTCTCTAGGGAGCCCAAACTCGGGCACTGTGCACATGATTTTAGGCTCTAATTCTAGAGGAAGGAAACATTGCTCCTCGAAGGATGTGAAAGCAGAGATAAGTCCCTGGATTTAGCTAGTAAAGATTTTTTTTGCAAGCAAAAGCTATTCCGAGGTTATCTGTCTGCAGCTCTTGGTAACACATTTGCTTTCTTTTCTTTCATACTTCGCTTTTGCAAGTAGAGGCAATAGTGATCTTTGCATTTCCATTTTGTATCCTACAACTCTTAATTTGCTTTGGCTCTAATGATTCATGGTGCCTTTGGGCTTGCTGTGTAAGACTGTGTCATCCACAGACCGGACAGAAGTTACTTCTTTCCAACATGAATGCTTTGCATCTAATTTCTCTGGCTACATTTTCTAGTACCATGTTGAATAAAAGTGGTGAAAGCGGGCATTCTTTTCTGGTTCCAAATCTATAAAGCACAGGCTTTCAGCTCCTGTTCAGCATGAAGTTAGCTAGAGGCTTATTACTCACTGCACCTTTGAGATCTTTTTGTCCTTGATTCTATTGATGTGATGCATTGCACTGGAATTATCAGTCTGTGCCTTTGTGCGCCATTGTCGGGGTTTTGGAATCCTGGCAAACCCGGCCTTGTCAAATGAAAGAGCCCAGTTTGGAAAAATTGCGTCTGCACATTCACCCAGAAAAACAATGGCCTTTGGCTTGGATAGAGTATGCTCCCCCCAAGCTTCCTGGGTCTAGATACTACATGCTCAGTATAGAAGTCTCCACCACTGTAGACCCTGCTCAAGGCAGTTAATGCCACTCACAAGACCCCAAGTAGAGACAGTGGAATGGAATGTAAGATTAAATCTGGTGGCTCATCTCCTTGCACGCCCACACACACGCCAACCA
The DNA here is from genome assembly GCA_004027295.1 of Dolichotis patagonum. Classification (NCBI taxonomy): domain Eukaryota; kingdom Metazoa; phylum Chordata; class Mammalia; order Rodentia; family Caviidae; genus Dolichotis; species Dolichotis patagonum. The sequence goes on along the minus strand of PVJX010012929.1, from coordinate 2,805 downwards.
TCCCAGTGTTGCCTAAGGACCTCACAGGGGCTGAGCAAAAGAAAAAAAGAAGCTTTCAGCTTCTTTCAGAACTGTAAGCTACCTAAGCTTTTTCTTCCAAATCCATTTTATTTCAAAGAGAAAATTTCAAAACACATCAGGAGACAGTAATGGTGTATACATTGCACATTGTCATCCCCAAATCAGTCACCCAGAGCACAAGAGCTCTGCATTGAAAGGCCTGAGTACCAGGGCAAATCTCTCTTCAATGAACTCAAATCAGAAGTATGTCTTAACTATTTATATATATATGCACACATTGTTTCTCAGACTAGACACACAAGACGATGTTTACACATGTGCGTCTGTTTCCGTTTCACTTACAGAGTAGGGTCTCAAGTTGCACCTATTTACCTATAAATGCCTCAAGTTTGTGGTGATTGAGTAGCATTCCGTTTTATAAAACACATCTTTTATCCATTCCTTGGTTGATGGGCATTTAGGTTGTTTCCAAGATCTGACCATTACAAATTGTGCTAGAACATGGGTGTACTATACTGCTGTGGTACCATGTTGTTAATTCTGAGAAGAGACCCAGAAGGGGAGTAGCAGGGTCAAATGGGGACCTCAGATCCTACTTTGAGGAATCTGCACACCAATTTCCATAGTGGTTGTACCAGTCTACACTCCCACTAACAGGGGAGACGGGTTCCTGTTTGCTCACAATCCCTCTGGCATCTGTTACTGCTTAATTTCTTGATACTAGCCATTCTTCCTGGGGCAAGTTGAAATCCGTTTCAATTTCTATCTCTCATGCCTAGTGATGAACATTTTTTTCATGTATTTACCATTTGGAGTTTATCTGAGAAGTGTGTACTCATCTCAGATGCTCATTTTTGAATTGGGTTTTTAAATCTGGGGGGTTTTTTCAGTTCTGTTAATGTTCTTGATAGTAATCCTTTGAGATACAGCTAGCAAAACTTTTCTCCCACACTGTGGGGGTTACCTCTCCACTTTCCGATTTCACTTCCTGTGCATAAGATTCAGTACAAGATCACAGTTGATTCTTTGTGACACTTCCTGTACAAGTTTTTCATAAAGTCCTTTCCTACACCAATGTCACTGAGTTTTAAGAACTATCACCCAGCAGATTTAACATTTAATACTTAGATCTTTGATCCATTTTGATCCATTTTGAATTTAGCCTAGGTACATGGTGAAAGATACAGGTCTGACTCTAATCTTAGGCATGTGCAGAGGCAGTTTTTCCAGCAGGCTTAGCGTGTAGAGTTGTTTCGGCATCTTCTATTCTGTTCCATGGATCCTTGGGTTTTTTGGTAGTTGCTGGGTGTTTTGGGTTTTTTTTTTTTTGCCAGTACCACACTTCACAGTAGCTTCATAGTACAATTTCAAACCAATGTCTGTGATCCCCCCACACCCTGCCACCACCACCAGGCCTCTGTTGCTGCCTCTATTATTCTAGTTTTCTTCTGGTTCCAGGTAAATTTTAGGGTTCTAATTCTGTGAGATACACTACTGCAATTTTGACTGGGAGGTTCTTTGAGTCTGTAAGTCTTGGAAATATCGGGATGTGCACTATATTGTTCCTCCTGAGAGCATGGGATCTCTCTCCCTTTCCTCACATCTTCAATCTTTTTCATATATTACTGTGCTTATCAATGTAGACATCTTTTATATCCTATCAGCTTCCCAGGTTTTTTGCATGCTATTGTAAAAGTTGTTTCCTCAATAGTGATTTTGTTAAGAAAAAGTTTACACACTATCCTTTCCAAAGACACTAATGATAAATTAAGGTACTTGTCTATCAACATTGAGATGGTCATAAATCAGCCATGTAATCAAAGTATTGACCAAAACAAGCCACATAATAGAGCACAGTTTACCATTAAGGTCTTAGTGCAGCAAGATTTATATTGAGCATCTGCCCAGAAAGGCTACATAGGACCACATGGCATCCTAATAAAGGCAATGTTCTCCTGATTGATATTTTGAAATTGTTTTTTTTTAAATGAAATGGTAAAAAAATACGATAAAGGTCACTCATTCAGATCCACCCTACTGTGTGCAACATGTGTCTGATCACTGAAACAAGCCACGGGACAGAAGAGAAGGACGACTTCCCGGGATACATGAGCTATAGTCAGAAGCCCCAAGTTCAGGTGCAAGCACCTGTGGTCTAGCTGACACTCCCGGCCTTTGGTCAATCACTTGGACTACATATTTTCTAAAAGGGTAGAAACCAATTCATCACCATCCAGAACCTTCATTTTTATCCTGTGGGGATTCTAGTGAAAAAACAGAACTCATATTCCTAAAGACCGAGCTGATCCTGTGCATCAGCAGACCCTACAGAGTCCCACAGCCAGGCTGACCCTGCCCCCCCCATGGTGGCTGTCATCTCCATCACCAAATGCATGGTAAGGACAAGTGCCAGGAATGCGACTTTGCATTCTATCCTGCCAGGGGACTAAAATGGAGCCACACTTTCCCCAAAACTGGACTTTTGTAAGAATATGTCTCTGCTAAGACAAGCCAGGGATTTGCCAGCACAAGAAACTTCATTATGACCACAGGTTCCAGGTCACAAGCACAGGAAGAGGCCTTTTTTTTTTTTTTTTAAAGAGAATAAAACAAAAGGGGGCAGTACAGAGCAGATCAGAACAGGACAACATAGGCAACACAGTACTTTACATTAAGTCAACTGGACATCAACAGTATCTAACACCATATCTCTTACTCTGCTATAGTTGAGCATAGTTTCAATTACAATAATATCAAACATAACACAATAGTATAAAGCCATGC
>PVJX010012928.1:0-48578 GCA_004027295.1 Dolichotis patagonum | reverse complement strand
CAGCCAGGGCACTTTAAGAAAATTTGGCCACATTATTCTGTTGCTTAGAATTGCACTTGTTTTTTGCTTGCTCTTAGAATGAGCCTCGGGTACTTACAGTCTATGAAGATGTGAATGTAGAACTGTGGCTTGTTTATTTTGGTCTGATCAGCAAACTTACCTCTTCTCTTTTAAAAACATATTCTCCTGAACTGTAATACCTTCAGCTTGCTTCTGGCTTCTGGCAGAAGAGGAAATGATTGATAAATATGCAGGTATTGCTTTTTTTTTTTTTTTTTTTTACTGTCCATCTTTCCTGTTCAGCTGTTAGATCCATGCAAGCAGCAGCTATGGGTATTTTGTTAGTGAAGTGTCTTCATTTCCCAGCATATAGAAAGCACATTTTCTGATGCATGACCGAAAAAAATGAATGCATCTAGTCTTGGAGACATCTACTGCAAAGAACATCAGATTAAGGAAGCAAACGTCAGTGTAAGGCTCGAACATCTGATTTACCAAATCCCACTGTGCTGACTCCACAGAGCGTCCAAATGCAGGTAGATAGACCATGAAAATGCTGAGCCACCCTCCTGGGTACTCTTCTATCAGGAGATGCTCTTCTGGCATTTTTAGGCTCCTCTTCCTGATAAATAGAAGTTCTATCCCAAAGAGCTCCAGTCAGTCATTGTGGGCTGCTTTATTTTACAATCTGGAAAAGGAGAGTAAATTTCCGAAGCTGCTGAACATGAAGTTCTATTGAAAATAGCTGTTGAGAGACACCCATAAAATATGCACTTAAGGAACAATAAAAGAAGTGGTAGGGTTATAGAAATGTGCTACTGTGTTCCACCTAGAAAATGGGGGTACATTTATTCCTTAATAATCTAATCAAAATTAATATAATTTATGTTGGGTTTTTTTTTCTTCACGATATAACTAATTCCCCGGTGTTCTAAGTATCTGGTTGTGGCTATTTGATTGAGTGGCTTTGAGGTGGAAATATTTTGACATAGCCTATAAAGCAACCCTTAAAAGTGTATCTAATTATGAATAATTGGCAAATCAGATTTACCCCATCTTTGAACTTTACCCCATCTCCAGCCTGTGCTCCTTGGGGTAAGAATGAGGGAGGAGATGAAATCAGGAATGGCGCAGTGCTAAGGCTGGGGAGCAGTGGTAGGGAAATTAAGTCCCAGATGGCTGGCACAGTGTGTGGAAAAAGGAACCACATTCCCACCATGCTTGCCAGTGTCAGAAACAACCACCCAGTGCTCTAAATTGGAAGACTGCTCATCCTCTGACCTATCCACTTGCATCACCTGTGCCTTCAGAGGCTTAGATTTACCTCTGAAATGATATTTTCCACTAGCATTTGCTTTTAATCAATAAATAGATGTGTGTGTGTGTGTGTGTGTGTGTGTGTGTATGCTTAATGGCAATACTTGTTCTGTTTTGTTCACTTGAAAAAAAATCTATTGGATAAACACCTCTGTTGTAAGATGACTCCTTGATCCTGTAACTCTGGGTGTATTTTATTCACTGGGTAAGATGAGGTGGAACCTGGCAGAGGATATTTGTAGTCCAGCAGCATCTCATAGCCTCCAAATTTCACAGAAATCACTGTTTTATTTCTAGTCCTCCCCTACCATGGTTAATTTTATACTTAGGCATTTAACTTATCATTAAGTTCCTTCACAATGAAGGCTGGGCGAACAGTGATTAGCCTCAGACTCCAACCTGACCAATTCTAATATGCTTTAAAAATCTGTGCTGTTTTTCTGATTCTAAAATTAACATTTATTCATATAGAATAATGTGTACTCTATATCCAAATAATGCAGGAGTCAATTTCTGAAAAAAGAAAATTCATGATCAACTTTGAGGTTCACACTAGAATAAAATTCTGGGGCCAAAGCAGCTTAGCTTCTTTGAAAACTGTAAAAAATTCCAACTGTAAACTAAGTTTCTAGACTTGTCTGAACCCTTTCAAAAGCCCTGGGAAGACTTTAGTCATGTGTCCATATTGCCAGTTATTTTTGTAAGATGTGTAAAAAGAAAATATTTTTACTTCGGTTAATGAAGGAGGCTTTCTTCTCCTCTTGTCATATTTTCCCTCCTGTTGAATGGTATTGAGGTTGTCACAGGTGTTTTGGAGAACCAGACATAGGAAGGCTGAACTGGAAATCTGTGAAGGTTTAGGTCAGAGGGTGCGTTTGGCTTGTTTGTGGTCATATCCACATAATGTCATTTGGCAGTGTTTTGGTATGAAAATTTCTTCCCAGCACATTCCTACCATCCATCGCTTTGACAACATTCTGCCACAAGGTGTAGAACCAATGTGCCTGTGGACACATGCATGGGCTGTAACTCAGCTATGGTTTGGGTAAAGGCTTGATCTCCAGGCTGAGGCACTATCAGGAAGTGAGGAACAATTAAGGGGGCGGGGCCAGTGCAAGGACGTTAGGTCACTGGGAGCATCATTTGAAAGGGATCTTGGGCCATGACCCTTTCTTGCTTCTCTCTTTGCTTCCTGGCCGTCATGAGGTGGACAGCCCCATCTGCCATGCTCTCCCATCTTGGTGGACTGTCTCACACTGGCCCCAAATCTTGGGATCAAGGGACCATGGACTGAAACTTTCAAAACTGTGATTCACAGTTTTTCCCTTTATAACTTTATAATCTCAACCACTTTATTATAGTAATGAAAAGGCAACTGATACAAACTCTTAGCATTGAAAGTATTTGGATGGTGGAGGAGAAATATGGTTTAAAATATATGGAGCCAGAAACTAGTCTCTGGAAAATTCTTCCACTCATCAGGCACCTAAAATTGTAAGAAAATCATTCATTTCTCATTGATGCCTAGTCAAAACAGAAATTTTTTGCTGCCAGAAATACACAGGACTTGAGAATGTTTCATACATTTAGAAATATTTTGGATATAAGCCAAGGCATAGTCTATCAGGATTACTGTTTTTGTAGGATGCATATATGTAGCAGTAATGCAAACACTATTTATAAAGTTACATACTGTAATGTCACAAAACTACGTGAATACATTAGAAAAATATTAACATTTATAAATGATTTAAAATAGAATATTGACAGCAATAACAATAACATAAACATTATTGTAACAAGTCTGTTAACTAGTTATTAAGCTTGTTCATCCATGTTTAAGATTGGTTGTCCTGTAAGAAAACTTGAGATGCCCCCAAATTGTATGACTCACATATGAAAAATACCTGACAGTTCTTTCAAATGTGACAACAATCCTAAGATAATTGTATTTGAAAAACTGTGATGTTAACAGCAACATTTTTGAAGCTAAAAAACAGTTTTAAAGCTGTATTTCTATTTGTGCAAATTAATTTTTATAAAATCCTGGGTTTCTCTGCGGCATTAGTGTGCATGTATATAACATATGTTGATCATTTCCATCCCATTACTCTCCTTTACCCACTCTCTTTATTCCATTCCTCTTGTCTAATAATAGTTTAAAAATAATTTTCCAAACTGCCTAATTAAAAATAATTTTTGATCAAGGATGCTGGAAGACAGAATTGTCTTTCTATTCCAAGGACTGATATTATGAAAGCGTTGATCTGTGAAGGAATGATCAGGAAGTGTTAAAAAAATACAAGAAAAAGGTTTTCAGGAGTAAGCTGGTCAGTTAATAAAAATTATGATTTTTCATTCTTAAAAAATATTTGTGCTTTTGCAGCCTTAATTCTTTTGATTTGTTGTGTATTTTTCTTGTTCTAAGTAAGTATGTATTTTCAGGCCTATTTTATTCTTTCTCCTTCAAATGTGAAAACTTGGGAACAAGAGCAGAATTCAGCAATAGCAAGGATCTACCTTTTTTTATGTTTTTGAAACATTATGGGTTCACGTATTGACAAGGTGGCTTGACATCAAATAACTGCATCAAAGTGAGGTCAAAATGCCCGGCTTTGAACCAGGCCCATCCCAAGGGCGAGGCGGGCACTGCCCGCTCACGCCTGCTCTCACAGATTAAGCCTTTGATATCACCTCCAAGCCAGCTTCCACCTACGTTGTTACCAGGATACGGAGCTGAAATCCACTACATACCTTTCCTTGTGGGCCTTTTATCATGTGCGGGAAGCTTTTCAGATTGATATTTTAAAAAGAATTACCTGATGGCTAGCAGAGTTATACTGTACTGAATTTTCTTTCTTCCTATGAAGGCACTGCTTTGTTAACTGGAAATATTTAAGGAGGCCCCAGTTTCTCCAACCTTGCCTTAACCTTGGGGAGATTCCACCAAGCCTCTCTCCTTACTTTTGGGCTGTGAAAGGTGGTTGGACTTGATTCTTTGTTTTCCTTGGTGCCTGGTCCATAGTAGGCCTTCAAATAATTTTTGCTTCCTCCTTCCTTTGCTCTTTTCCTTGGGACACATTTTTTCCCCCATCTCGTAGGGATGAGGAAATTTTTACAGAATGAAACTGTACCTCACACATTCCAGTTGTATAACCAAATGGCAGCCTTTGTTAGGCTGCTGCTGTGAGAAAGTCCAGCTCATGTCTGCAAGATGAGACCTAGGAACCATCTTAACACGTGGCATGAGTTTCCTTGTGCCACTCAGGACCACAAAAAACCGCAACACCACCAAGCCAGGAGGAAACTATCCCTCAAGATGAAGATTTCGGCTTCACTGAGAGAAGGTATACTTGAACTCTGGTCGTTACCCTGTAAACTGCATGATAGTAAATAATGGTAATAGTAATGCTAAATTGCAAACCTTTTATGGATACAGGGCAATTTTACTATCCTCACCTTGTGAAATTCTTTTAACTATGTGGAAGACTGGCTATGAACTGGGTCCCAGTTTTAGGGTAACACCATGCAGGGGATTGGGTGAACCAATAAGTGGAGAAGCCAGAGCTTGGCCTATGACTTCTAGACCCCTTTATTTTCATGGCACTTATATTATAGGGATTTAAGGATGTATATCATTTTTGGTAGCCTCTGTCCCTTCCCTTAAATGCTACAAAGCTAGAAGCCATTGTGGGAAACCCTCAGGTGTGGGATGATGAGAAAGAGGTGGTTGTGGTTCTGGGAGAGTTTGTAGAATGAGGACCCATGGGCCCTGTGAAAAGCTGGCCACAGTGCACTGCATGTAGGGCTCCGCCAGGAACTGGCAAGACCTAGTGGGACCAGCCAGCCCAGGAAGTGACCAGCAGAACACACATTGGCCGTTGTAGATTCAGGATGCAGATTCTTCACTTTCCCTGTCAACACTGTAGCAGGTCATGCAGTCACTTAACATTATTACAAATTAGCTTCTCCTGCATCTTAGAGTTGCTCCTAAGTTTATGAAGCAAACCTATCTGGGGCTGAAGGGTCCGGAAAAGGATCTAGTGAAATTTCGCTACAAATGTGTTTTCCCATTTTTTTGTCCTGGTTGTCGGACTTTATTTATGTCTCTTCAGTTTGGCACTGTTTCTTTTGTCTTTTCTGTGGTAATTAAGCCCTTGTTCTGTAGATCTAAATAAATGTCCCAAGCCACCAAGCAACAGTTATGCCTTGAATCAGACTTCAAGTTGAAACTAATTAACCAGATACGTGGCTTCCACCTCTTATTCTCTATTTCATTGTTTTTGTTTGCTTGTGTAGCACCCGAAGTGATACATGGAGTTATGTATCTATTAATTGTTGCTCATGAAGAAAATTAATAGCAGATACTACCGAGTCACATGGATTTATAAAACCTCCTTATGAGGACAGAAACTCTTTGCCTGAGATTATTTAGGGAGTTAATGTTTTGTATTAAAATGGAATTATATACTTAAATTGTTCACACTTTTGTCTGTCAGCATGGTTCTTGATTAGAAAAGCATTCTAGCATTATAAATTTTGTGCTGGGTATTTTTCCCAACTCTCCTATAATGAATATGAAAATAATAAGTTTGCTGGTAATGATACCTTCAGAGAGATTTTTCAAAGCCTGCCCGCTAAACAACAGACTAACTTTACTCTCTAATTGCAGTTTTGAAACAAAGTTTTAGACACCGCTTCTTTCTGCTGACTATTGTTCTAAATATTCCCTAAATGGAAATATTTTAGTTTATGTTTATAATCCCACTCTAGTCTCCTTGACACTTTTTAAAACTAACTCCTCCCAGTGTTTGGTTGTGAGCTCTCTCTCTGCCTAGTATCACTTGTTCTGCTTGTGGATTAAGGACCAATCTTCCTTTTCTCACCCGGATTCTCTTCTTACCCATGCTCTGTGCTCACCCAGTTCATTCACTTTAAGCATAAATTGGTGACAAGACCGATGGCTTTGAATTGCACATAACTCTCAATTAATCGGGACTCGCTCTTCCCCCAGTGACTGACTCACATACTTGAAAACTTCTAGGCATGGAGTTTTTGGCATGCGTGGATCCAAAGGTGCAATAATAAATTAAACTTTTTCTAGAAAATGGGTTCTGGCAAATTTAGTCATTCCCTGTCAAATCTACTCCCAGTCCGAGTCCATTAGTTGCTTGCGAGTCCAATAAAGACTCACATCAGCTCTTGATAGACTTCTTCAGAATCACTTGCTATCCTTGATCCAATGAGAGTCTTCGGAGACCTGGAGAACGCTAATTGCAAAAGCCTGGGTCATGTGCCCTTTCTTGGCATCTGCAAATGGACATCGATGTGCTTAGAACCCCAGTGGCTTCGGTGGGGGTGGGCAGGAGGGCACCACAAGAAATTCAGAGCGCTGGTACAGAAGCATGGAGTCAGTCAGGCAAAAGAGACAGGCATGCATTATAATCTCCTTCCCGGGCTGACTGTGAACCTTTGCAGCCCTGGTCTGTGTATCTGCATTTTGAGCTCTACCGTCTCTATCAAGAAAAGAGGGAGGAAGAAGGGGCCAGAGAGAAGAGGGGCAGAAGGAAGTTAACCTGTGTTATATATACCTACCAACTCCCTATGATGAATGTAGCAATTATGTACTTCGAATATGTATAATATAATAAAATTTTAAAAAAGAATCCCATAGAAAGTGGCATTTTCATCTAATACTCATAGAGAATCATGGCCGTAAAGTAACCCAGTAGTGGTTTAGATTGCCTCAATTTTAGAAACGTGGCAGGAAAGAAATGTCTGCTATTTCTTTCTCTCCCTGGTTAACAGTAGCTTGGGCAGTAAGTTCTTGGCAGAATGTGTGATACAGCTATGACTGACCCCAAGTTCCTTATCCTTGGTTCCCATGTGTGTGCCCTTTGGTCTCAGAACTTGGCTTCATTTCAGGGCTTACCTGAGCTGCCCTGGATTATGGCTGTTCAGTGGAGGACGCACTGGGTACCTCATAGGTGGCTTCCAGACACACAGTTTGTTCCCTTCTGCATTTTGTGTGACTTACTAGCTGTGTGATTTGGTCAAGACGCTTAACCTTACCAACCTTCAGCTAATGTCCTACATTCTTATGACTAGGGTGGTTATAATAGGCTTTCAAATTCGTGTGAACTTGACTTGGAACGTAAGCAGGGGTCAACAAATGGAGGTGACCTTGGAAATACATTCTTGAGGGACTTGCCTCCCTTACTTAGGGAGTTCTTCTTGAATTTGTCATAGTTTGTATTGCACTTACTGGGTCTACAATATGTCTGCCAATCTGGTCCTCACAATAAGAATATAGGGAGGTAATACTTATTGTTTTCATTTGACAAGTGGAAAAACTGAGCCTTAGAGATGTGCAGAAAAAGGGTGTCAGCTTGTTACCAAGTTGCAGACAGAGTCCTGGGACTCAGATCAGAAGCAGTCTGCTCTCCTCAGTCTCATTAAGTCAGTGGTCTGCAAACTTCAGATGGGCTTCAGAAGCTCTGCTCACAGGTGCTGAAGTGATGGCTGATGATCTACATTCAGGACAAGACATCAAAGTGACCCTCTGCAGGTGGCTGGCAATCAACTGGTCCTCACATGGACTGGAGATGGCGGAACATCTTCTCTCTGGTTTGATTGCTCTTTCCAGGCTTCCTGCTTTTTCAAACAATTCCTTAAACATCTGAGCACTCTCGGGGTCCTAATCTGATCCCTCTTTGAGCCCTTGAAATACACTGGGAGTGCAAACCTTGTGCATATTCGCATCTATGCACTGTGCATGTAACAAGAGCTCAATCAATAGTTATTGGTTACTTCTGTTTTGTGTAAGGACCCATTTAGTTCTCTTTGGTTTTCTTCAGTGTGGTTGTAGACATCTGAGAAGAGGGCCTGGTCTTCAATTCCTCTGTATTACTGAGAACTCAAAGATTCTCAGTGAAGATTACCGACCGATTCAGTTATAATAGATGTGCAACACAAGTTTTTTGACTTAACTAGCCATCCAGAGTGTACCATGATTTTTCACAGATGACATTTTTGTTACTGGAAAGCTGTCGAACATTTTGCACACCTGATTTTCAACCTTAAACATTCAGAGAGGAGGAAACAAAAATAATCCAATTTTAGCCACAGAGGTAAAATATTTAACTACTCTATGTTCTTTGTTTTGCATAAAGAAATGTTTAACCAAGATTCCTCAGGTGACAGTCAGATGATCAAACTTTTAAAAACAAATATGCAGGCACAATTTACCTCCAAACACCACTATTTGTGTATCATGTCTCTGCTCCTTTTGCATTATGAGGGCACATGTTTCTTGTAAAGCTTGGTGCATCTGAACAAACGTTTTGTCCTTTGGCATAGAAGTCATCATTACAGACAACTATGGAGATCTCTCATGTTCAGTCACAGCACAAGGAGTTAAAGGTGGAATTATAAATAAAATACCTGCCTTCAAGGAATTAACAATCTAATTATAGGGACAGCAGAGGATAGTTGAGGGCCAATAGTTGTGTGTGGGATTTCCAGCATTTTAAGGATTATATAGTTCAGACTTCTTACTTTTTAGAAAAATGAGTTGGAAGAAGAGATTCAGTGAGATAAAATGGTCAGTGCCATAGAGATCATTAGAGATGAAAGGTGTAGACTGCAGTTCATCTCTGATCCTTTCTCTACTGTGGACCAGCCTTTTCCAAACAAACAAACAAAAAATCCCCCACATTTTGCCTGAGTGTTTGCAACTTGATGGAAGAGGCCAGGACAGCAAGGCTTGTCCGATGAGAGGGTGATTAGTCACATCAAGGAGTAGGTACTGTGGATGGCAGCCAGGAAGCTCGCGCCTGAGAGGATGGGTACAAGAATCAGAGGATTTCAGGTGGGGAGAGAAAGATCAGACTCTAGAGCAGTAAACAACACAATCCAAGCCACACGTGCAAGTCACATATATAACTTAAAAATTTCTAGTAGCTGCAATAAAAAGTAACCAGAAACGGGTGATATTAACTTTAATCATATATTTGATTTAATCCAGTATTTCAATAAGTAGTATGAAAAATAAGGTACTTTACTTTTGCTTTTGTGTATGAAGTATCTGAAATCCAGTGAGAACTTTTCACTGACAACGCGTGTCAAAGGTTTGGTGGCCGCAGTGGCCAGCATGAAAAGGATACTCGCTGGTGAGATGGATTTAGGAGAGTCACAATGCCAAGTGTTAGCGTGGTCTGAGAGTATCCTAGAGCACCTCTTGAACTTCAAGGCATAAAAGTCTCACCTGGGGACCTGGTTAAAATGAAGATTCGGACTCATAGGTGTGGGGTCTGCGTAGGAATTTGCATTTCTAATCATCTTGCACATGATTTTTTGCTGCTGGCTGACCTCCTCAACTTGATAGTCTGGTTAATCAAGGACAGTAGCCATAATGGGTAGCAGTGAACAGATAAAGAAGTGCCAGGTGTGCAACCAGCAGTTGATCACCGGGGGGAAAATGTCTCTTGACCCATCAACTAAGAAATCCCTCCAACCCTGCTCTCTCCAAAGGTAAAGGATATTCCTTTCATTCTCTACATCCCCTCCTCTAAGAAGCAAAGCAGTACTGCACCTGACGGGAGAGACTAGGCAATGGTCTTTGAGAATGGCCTGACTGACCACTGGTCACTTCAGTGGTCACTTCAGCGTCTTCTTTCTGATCCTTTCCCTACAGTCTCACATCCTTGGAGAAAGGAAACACTTGTCAGCAAATGGCAGGAAGGTAATTGGCTATACATTTGAATAAAGAGCCATGTTAGAACCTGCTCTCAAACTGGTCACAGAAAATAAACATCAGGTGGATTAAAATCTTCATGTGATTTATAAAATCATTTTTTATTTAAGTCTATTGGTGCATTTTTTTTGTGCTGGGGATCAGACTCACAATCTCATGCTTGCTAGGCAGGTGCTTATGCCACTGAGCTAAATCCCCGGCCCTATTGGAACAATTTGTAATGTACATAATGACCACACTCATCATAAGGGATTTGAATTTGTACATAAATTTTTTTTTAAAAATATGGAAAACTATCTTGAGAACTTGTGCCAAGGAATGCCTTCCTAAAAAAGTCACAGTGAGCTCACAATCAAGAAGGAATTGCTGACACATTTGATTACACGAAAGTTAAAAACACAGACGGGCAACCCAAAAGGGCTAAGTGGACAGGTTGCAGGCAGCTGGAAAGCGCAGCTTCTGCCTCTTTAGCAAGGTGAGTTTTCTGCTCAGGATGTGGGAGTCCGTTTGGGAGCAGGTTTCATAAATGGCAGTAAGACCGATCATTAAGTAGGGCAGCAGTACAACTAGCTTGGAAGACTGACCATGCCGCAGATGAGCGCCATCTTTATGCCTTACATTTGGCCTAATTATGGCCGTTGCCTTCTCTGCTCATTATAGTTAATTTCTCCTTTTGTTTAAGCTAGCTAGAGACAACTTTTTTTTTGTCTTTTTGAGACAAAGTCTCACTATGCAATTGAGGCTGGCCTGGAGCTCACTTTGCAGCCCGGGCTGGCCTGGATCTTGCAAGGATCCTCCTGCCTCAGCCTCCCAAGTGCTAGGATTATAGGTGTGTGCCACCATGCCTGGCTAGCAAGAACATCTGTTTCTTGCAATCCAAGAACCTAGGCCAACCCTTCAAATACACCATTGTGGGAAAGTTTAAATATTTCACTTTAAATACTAAAAATTTAAATACTAACTTATGTGTAGATGAAAGCCATAAAAACCTTATGCAATTTGGCTATCCTAGTTGATGACAAGCTTTTATATTTCTAGACAGAGTATAATCTAATTGGCAAGATAATTTTTAAAATTAAAATTTTAGGTTAAATTGAAATTTATGGATATGAAATTTTTTTCAGTCTTCAAATACCTTTTTTTTGGGAAGCCCTCTCATTGTCGTAATTTATTGTAGTGGATCTGAAATTAAATCTCATTTTATATAACATTATTTATTAAGTGTCCAATATGAGCTAGGTATAAAGCAGTGAATAAAACTGAGAGAGCAAAAGTAAAAGAAGACTCCTTCGCATGCAATTTACTGTCCAGTAGGGTTACAGAAAGAGCATAGTATAGGACAGCTGTATAGTACTTGAGTGGCTGACAAATGCTAAGAAGAATTTTACATCAGAGAAAGTGCTACCTGTGTTTCCCCCAAAACAAGACCTAGCCAGAAAATAATCAGCCCTGAAAACTAGAGACCAAAAATGCCAGCCTCGATCAGCCACCCTCGCCCTGCCTGCCATCGCTGTTCTCTGGTGTGGTGGCTTCTCTGTAAGGCAGGTAAGGTACCCGTCAAGGGCCATCAGGCAAGCTCACTGGTGCTCTAGCATAAAGGGTTTCTTGTAGGAATTAGAACTCATCTAAACAAATAAGGATCCAAGGAAGCAAAGGACTAGCAGTGGGCTTGAGCCATTGGAGATGGGGTCATTGCCCATTCTCCCAGAGTGTTGGCATGGAAACTGCCAAGGATGGTTGGAAACTGAGAATCCAGTACCACTGGTGAGGATGTAGGACCAGGAAAAGCTGTGGGTGAAGTGGAGGGGAAGCTGCAGCCTCCGAGGAGAAGCTGGCAGCTTCCCGGCATTCACAGCCCAGTGTCGAGTCCCTGGTGAACATGATATATGTGGCAAATAAATTATCCCAGCGTGTGGCTCATAATTTCACTTTTGATCACAGCAGACTGTGAAGAACAAAAGTCTTTGTTTTAATGCAATTTCATTTATCAACTTTTTATACTTACCACTCTTTGTATACTAGTTAAGAAATACAGCGTTAAGCAAAGGCATAAATTTAGTTTTGTAAGATGTCTTCTAAAAGTTATATCATGATCCTTGTATATACTTGGTTTTTTTTGTTGTTGTTGTTGAATAATAAAATGAGGTTTTTAAAAAAATTAGTACATATTTGTGACATATAATGAATACATTCATCTCGAAGAATTGGTACATGTACTTACTATATCTTAATCTATTTATTTCCCTTTCCTCTCCTGTCCTTCCCCTGTCCCTCCATCCCTAGATCCCTTCCCATCTGAAAAAGGTCTACCTCTCTGTTCCCTACAGCCTATTTTTATAAAATTAGGTTTATTTTTAAGAAACCTGACAGAAAACAGGATATATCATAGATCTAGATGATTTTGCATTGACAAAATCCCTTTGAGTTCTTAAAGCCAGAGTCTGGGAGAGGGGGGCTTGGCTTCTTAGTGAGTTTTGTGTTTTGTCTTTAACCAGTGCCAAATACAGGTAATGTGAAGAGTGTGAGACATAATTTCATTAGTTTTTTTCCACATGGATATCTAACGGTTCCAGTACCATATATTAACTATTTCTGCCCTTTCCATACTAATTTCCCTTGCTTGCTCTATCATAGATCTTTTTCCAATATAATTATGACTCTATTTCTGGATTCTCTAGTGTTACTGGATTCTCTAATCTTACCGTCTCCTTTAACACTACACTCAGCTTTCATTTCTTCAAGAGTATTTTGGTGGTTATTGATTCTTTGTATTCTCTATGTATTTTTAAATCACCTTGATGAATTCTGTAAGATATTGAGATTTTATTGAAATTATATAAAGTCTCTCAGTCATTTGGAAGAAACTGACATAATTTTATTATTGAGTCTTTCTAGTCATAAATGTGATATCTCTTTTAATTCATGTAGGTCTCATTTAATAATTGACCCCATGAATTTTATTTGATAGATTTCTGGGTACAGTACTTTATCATTTTTTTACTATAATAAACAATACAAAAATTTTTATATATCAAATATATTTTTTTCTTTAATTTGTTGCTCAACTAATTTTGATTCTGCACCCAGAAACTTGCTAGAGTTTATTCACATAATTTATGTAGAAATTGTTTTGGATGTTTCAAAAAAGTTGTTCACAGAATTGACCAATGATATCCAGGTTTTATTCTTTCTAATCATTTCTTGCTTTCTTTTTCTTGTCATATTACATTCTCCAAGTTTTTCCATGCACATCAAACTGTAGTAATAAGAGTAGACATTTTTGGTGTGTTTTGAAATTTTTAATATTTGACCACTATGATGCAGCTTCATATATATATATATATATTATACAAGCTACTATACAGCTTTTATATAAGTATAAAAGGTACAGCTATTATATAAGTATTCATAAAATAGATGCATAAATATATTACATAAATATATTAGATTTATATATAAATATATATATTATAAAATATAATACAAATCTGTAAATTATATATGATATATTATGTAAGCATAAGTATGTATATATATATATATACTATATATATTCATACTGTATATAGAGTGTAGTGCTTGTCCTCCATTAGTTTCCAAGTAGTATTTTATCCTATTTCTATTTTATTGAACTATGAAAGTACTTGCCAAGTTTTATCAAGTGCGTCTGTTGAACTAGCCATATTGTCTCCTTCTCTACTCTACTAACATGGTAAATTATATTCATAGATTTTGTAATGCTGAATCACCTTGGCATGTCTGGGAAAACTTGACTTAGTTATGAGACCTTATATTTTTTATGTCTTGCTATATTGGATGCTAATGTTTCCCTAGAATTTTTATATTTTATGTATGACTGACATCAGTCTGTGAGATTCCATTTTTGTACTACTCTTATCTATTTGATGTGCCAGGCATATTTGCCTCATACAAACACTTGGAGAATTTTTTCTTTTGTCATTCTTGAAATAATTTAAATATGACTATAATGGCCTGTTGCCTGAATGTTAGAAGGAACATGCCTGTGAAGTTTCTTATGCCTGATGTTTACATTTTGGAAAGATATTTATCTACTAATTCAATTTCTTTAATTTTTATGGTGTTATCCATTTTCACATTTCTTCATGATTTGGTTTTTGTGGTTTGTATTTCTTTAGTAACTTACCCATTTCATTAAAACTTTTAATATTCACTGGCATAAAGTTGTTCATATCTCTTATTATTTCTCTGCACTATCTACAGATATGTCCTCATTTTCATTCCTTACATTGTTTATTTGAGGTTTTACTTATTTCCTCGTAACTTATTTAGCCAGAATTTTGTCAGTTTCAAGAGTTTGTTTTTTGAAGGACCAGGATTCAGCTTTGTGAATTCTACCATGTTTTTGTTTTCTATTTTATTAACTTCTCTTATTTTTTATTTTTTTTGGATTAATTCTGAATTTTTTTTTTTACTTTTTAATTTTTGCTGTTTTTTTCTTCTATGTTATTTTAGGTAAAAAAATTTTTTTCCTCTAGATATCACTTTTTCTTCATTCTGCAGTTGTTTAACAGTGATTTTTCTAGTCTCCATTTGTTTTGCACTTTGATCCACAAGATAGTTAAAAATTTCCAACTATGCAGACTTACACAAGCTACCTTTCTGTGTTTCTTGCATTGTGAGACATGAAAATAGGTTGTGATGAGAATTCTTTAGTGATTCATTGTGGCTTGTGGTACTGTGTAGTTATTTTTTTAAAATGTTTTAAATGTGCAGGAAAATCAACTCATCCCCAAATGTGGTACATTATTCTATAAATGATTGCTTGAAGCCTTCTGATGACGTTGCTGATTAAACTCTTGCTTTGTGCCCCAGGGGTACATTAAAACTGACTGATAGCTTCCTTCAATTTCCTTGTAGTTTTGCCTATTTAAAGAATATTTTAAAAGCTATATTGCTAAATGCAATCAAGCTTAGATTGACTTTATGTCATGTTGAAATTGTTTTAATCCTTGGTGATACTCTTTTGCCTTAAGTCTGTTTTGTCTAATACCAATATAACTACAGAAATTCTGTTTTTGGAAGATAGTATTTGCCTTGTGTATCTTCTATTCTTTAACTTTTCCCAGTTCTGGGTCCTAATGTTTCGTATCTCTTGTGAACAGCGTTTAGCTGGGATTCTTAGTCTCTCTAGACTAAATTTTAAGCTATCCCTAGTTATTTGGATTACTGATATATTGATTTCTATCACATTGCTTGTTATTTTTTTCACAGTTTTAGTTTTATTTCTCCTTTCTCTTTTCCTATTTATTTTGTTCTTCTCCTTGTTCTCACTTCACATCCTCATAGGTGAGGTCAAAGAATATAGCTTCTAAGGTGTTTTCATTTACTAGTCACATAATATTTTAATAGGAGCACATAACTTACAATGCATACAGTTAATCAGAATCTCTTCCCTCTTTCCACGTTATACCAAGGTCTTAAAATACGTTTTGGTAATGTGTCTTGGTCCTAATTCCCAAAGACAAGTTGCTGTCAACACTGTGTTATATTAACTGATGTGAGCGATTCCCAAGCCCAGCAGCGCGGACCTGAGCCCCGCGCTCTCTGCGGTGCGCATGGCCTGCTCTGGGCAGCCCACTCCTCCCTGCACTGTCACGGTCACATGCCCAGGCATGCCCACATGTCCCCTGGAAGGAACACTGATGCTCCTGGTTCGGAGCAACCCGCTTATTTAACAGTGTGTATTTTCACTATCTCACACCTGCGTGCTGTCTGCCTGAAGTCAGTCATTTAGACCTTTACTTTAGTGAGGTCTGTAAGACAAAAGGTAACACATCTGCTTTTTTTTTTTTTTTAACACATCTGCTTTTATCTTTTTTTTTTTTTTTAAGTGAATCTGAGAAAAACTCTTGTTTTTTCCCTTTGTTCTAAAGAGAGTTTATCAGGTATGAAATTCTAATTGAAGACTGATTTTTCTTTAAGGAATGCATTTTCTCTTTATCTCATTTGAAGATAACTTTTTTTTCTTCTTTTGGTTCTGGGAATCAAACTCAGGACCTTGTGCTTGCCAGGCAGGCACTTCTGCCACGGAGCTATATCCCAGCCCTTGAAGAGAACTTTCTATTGTTTATATTATTAAGTACTGCTATTGTAAGTCTAGGATTATATATAATAGGTCATATATACATATATAATAGATGATATATATATATATACATATATAACAGATAAATATAAAAATAAAATCTTTCTTGTGACCATTTCTACCTCATAACCATATTTCTAAAAATTGGACAAATATTAGAATTCTTCACTTGATCTTTATTTTTTTCTTAAGGTTTAATATTTTCTCTTGCTTGACTTTTCACTTCTGAATTTCCTTAATTTTGTCTTCCAATTTAGAAATTCTCTCTCATATTTTTTAATGTGAATTGAGTTTAATGTCGAATTGAGTTTCTAATTTTTCTGAGTAAGCCAATAAATTGGTTTATTGTCACGCAATTTGACGTACTTTTGCTAAGTGCATTTTTTCTTTTAAGTCCCAAAAGGAATGCAGCCTTTTGTCACATGACAAATACTTATCTTTTACATGACTCCTACCCAGTTTTAAAAATACACACATATATTATGTCAATACGTGTTATAATCAAATTAATCAACAACTCATTAACACCCATACTTTGTTCAGTACTCTGGAATTTATTCATGTTTATACTTTTTGAGTTTTTCCCTTTTTTATTTTAGTTCGTTCCATTTGGTTCTCCTAATGTGCTTGAATATTAAACATTAGTCTTTCGTTGTTATTTGTATTTTTTGGTCTCTTTTATTTGTTTCAACACATTAAATAAATACATGTGCCACCTTATGATGGTTACTGTACCTGGCACCTTTGGGTTCTGATGTTGCTGTCTGTGATACCTACTCGCTCTTCCCCACGGCACGTCCCTTCCTTGGGTGTTTTGTGTTTTGTTTTCTTTTGTTTTGAAGTATTGGCCTGGGTTGATATTGTGTTCCTGCACAGAGGATTTCTGCTGACTTCTGCTAGTCACATAGATCTATTACAATGTTTGATGTTCAGATTATTAACTTTCCTGTTTAAGGTTGCTGTTGCTTTTGGGTTTTTGTTGTTGTTGTTGTTGTATTTTTTTGTATATACAAATAGACAAAATTATCTGGAAGCCCAGAGGAAAAGAAAGTTTCTGGTTGTGGATCCTCCTGCATGATTTAGTCCTTTCATTCTGTTTCAAGTTTCTTGGTGTCTCTTTCTACATAGTGGGTTTATTTCTGCAAGGTGTGATCCTACCTAGCCTTTTGCTCTGGGATCTATTTCCATGTGGCCATTGTTCAAAGCATAAAAGGCATGAAATTTTTGCACTATTTTTATTCTACTATCAAGCTATCAAGTTTCAAGGATTCAGTAAAGAACATGAGAATCTTGAGCCTAAGGTGAAGGATAGTGTATCTTTGTTTGTTTGTTTGCTTTGTATTTTTGTTTTTAATTATAATCATAATAGTATCCTGATTCCAGCATCTTGGACTTGTTTCCCAACCCCAGTTCCCACAGAATGATGTGAACAGGGACAGGCGACATTTGTCATTCAATGTGGTAAGTTGTGTTACTAGAGAGGAACCCTGAGCTTAGAGTGCCCCAATTTTTTATGTTGCCATATGAAGATGATGCTCTTTGGTCTAGAGGGAGACATTGTCTATATTAAGTGGACATAAACTTGTCTGGTCTTTGCCTTGGCAGGAGACACTCTCCGCATTTTCCAAGACTGTTCAGTAAACAAGCATTATTAAAAAGATGACTTAAGGCAAAGGGCAGGTAATGCCTTTTTCTGAAGACATTTAGAAACACAAAAGGCTTATGGGGATTTATCTCCCATAAATCATGAAAATGGAAGGCCAGTGTTCATCAGATGTATTAAAAATAAAAGTTAGGATAGCCATAAGTGATGAATAACATTTGCAAATCCATACTTTCTTGCTAATTAAATATATAGTACATTTTATTTATGATTTTAAAAGCAAAAACATTTTTGGGTGTGCTGTTAGTGGAAACTGAAGTTGTAAGGTTAATTTTCATATACCTAAAATAAGCCAGCTACTTATTCTAAGCTTGTTTCTTACCGTAATTGATTCATCGACCACCAGCATCTGAGCTATAGGCAATTCCTTTGTATGTGTTACTTTTTCTGCTTTACTATTACAAAATGTAGACCTTCTATTTCAAGGAAGAAACAATTCACTGTGCAAGTGAAGACTGTGTCCTCGTGTTGTTCAAAGATAGTTTCTACATATGCATTTGTAAACTCTTGATGCATGTTTTTATTCTTGAAGAATAAAAATATTAGATTCTTATTCGAAATTTTTTTTTTCTCAGCAGATTAGGAAAACTTTGGAGTTGAAAATATTTGTAAAATTGTTTTTCCTACTTTTTATGTTTCAAACTCTCATGCCTCTTATTTCCCCTGAGCACTGTGGCCCGTCCGTGTGGCCAACATGTAGCTGTGAAGAAATAGTTAGACACCAAGACTGTGTTTGGAAGTTTAACTCAATTCCGTCTTCAGGGGTGGTTTGTCTCTTTTATTTTGCTATGTAAAATGGTAGTTGTAGTGCTTGCCCAGAATGGATTATTCTATTTAACACCTAAGGTATCTCTTAGCACTGTTGTTAATCCATGGATTTCTGAGAGGTCACGGAAAGGTGTTTACGTATCAGTTCAATGTGGCCCTACAGCTATTAGTCCAGTTTCCAGATTCTATTTTTACATTTGTGTACTAAAGATAGAGCTAATTTCCACATTTTACATGAAGTACCAGTGCCCAGATTAGAGAACTGTTTGTTCAATGCCACTATTCTGAAGAATTAAGAAGTAGTGAAGGACTTAAGCTAAGGTATTTTCAGTTTCATGCTTTGCATAATGAAAATTTTTTTCCCACATTATACTCTAGTGGAAACTTTTTATGAAACCTCAGTAAGTATTCCTTTAAATAAGGGGCAAATAATTTAGAAAATGCTGTTTAAATAAAATTTCAAGTATTTTTCATATATTCTAGACTTTCTTACCTATGTGTTTTCTCACTCTGGGCCTTGTCATTTTTCTTCTTTTGCAGTACCTTTGGATGAACAGAAGTTTTAAATTAAATTAGATTGTAGACTAATTGGTTAATTTTTTCATTTTTTAAGCTTTTGGTGTTTCAGGAATTTCTCCATTCTGTCACAAATTCTTCCATATTTTTCTTTTTCATTTTATGAAAAAAAAGACAAGTTTTTATAGCCAAGTAATATGAGAATACTGATAGTTATTACATTATTACACTATGTACCATTATCGTCAAATTAGTCAGTACAAGACATAATAAAAGATTTTTTTTTGAGACAGGGTCTCACTATGTAGTTCAGGCTGGCCTTGAACTTACTATGTAGCCCAGGCTGGCCTCAAACTTGTAGCAATCCTCCTGCCTCCTGTCCTGAATGCTGGGATCATAGGCAACAGCCACCACACCCAACAAAAATATTCTTACATAAAAGAAATAGATAACACAAATTTCCTTTTCAACAAACTATGATTGGAAATGACATATTTTGTTTTCTGCACTTTGTTTATTATATACCTAATATTCATGATGTAATGAACCTAAACGGATTTGGAGACACGGTGTGCATATACAATGTGCACACATTTAGACTTTGTTACCTCTGAGAGATAGAAAAAGACATTGTATTTGTAGTATTTATTACTTAAGCTAGTTGGTGTGAACATGTGTTTGCTATTCTTTATACATTCTTGTGTCTGAAGGTTTTCCTAATGTTTTTAAGAGTACTAATACTATGAGATGCCTTTACTGCAGCCTTTCATTTGTCATTAAGCCTTGTCTTTAGCCAACAGGGGAATATTTTGTGAGTGTTTCCCAAATTTAATTGACCATGGAATCATTTTTTCCCCCCCAGGAACACCTACAGACTCTCCTTGAGAGTCAGTCTTGTTTACATGGATCCCAGATTCACAATACATACATTAGACCCCGCTACTCACAAAAATGAGGCAACTCCAAGGTCAAGTCTTCCTTAAAAAGTGTGTCATCAAGTTACAAAAGTGCTTTGAACTCAGTAGGATGAGAAGGGAGGTGTTGTACATATGGTTTTTACCTTAGCCCTTTTCTTCAAGTTTCTATGCCTTGACCATCACGTGTTGGGGGCGTACCCTTCCCACTGTACTCTGTCGGGCCAGTTGGAATATTTGAAATAGAGAAATAAACAGAGTATAAGTTCTATATGATGAAATATAGCGATAACACAACCTTTTTTTTTTGTTTCTAAATTACAATGGAAATGGCTCATAGTATAGAGAATTGGGGGAACAGAGGCCATCAAAGGCATTCATAGGCCTTGTGTTAATGGTTGCAGGTAATTTACTATTATCTAATTAATAGATCATTTCTATGAGGGATCATTTCATAAATAACAGTAGTATAGAGGTTATGTCTTCCTTGTAATGGAAATCATTGAAAGGAGACTTTGTTTTCTTAATATATAAAAATGAAGCTGATTCTTACCTTTTTCACAATAGCAGTGCTTTATTTGGCAGACTTTGTACATATTTTTTAAAAAAAGAATGTATAAATAAAGCAGCTGATTTGACCTGGCAAGCTTCAATTCCAATTCAGCGTACTTTCCTTATTTATAAAGTGTGGTAAAAATGTTGGCTTTTAGAAATTGATATTCCCTGGGTGTGCAAGTGTGGTAACTTTTTTGTGTGTTGTTGTTGTCATTGTTGCTCTTTAAAAAAACTATAGCAAACTCCTAACAGAAAAATTCCAAAATAAGAGCCAGTGTAATGTTGTACTTATTTAAAAAAAAAAAGGGACAAACTAGTTTAAGATGATCTTTTTTTAAAGATCGTGACCCTGAATGGTGGCTGTAGGCCTTGTGCAGACTGGTGTAGTGCTACTACAGTCAGGCTTGAGGCTCATAAATCTTGCATTATTTGGTGTAAGTGCGGACACTCTGAAATGAATTTAGAGGCAAATAGGACTGTGTTTCTGGGCACAGGCTGGTGGAGAGAATCCTGTGATCATACGTCAAGAAATTTTAATCATCTGCTCTTATAATGAATGGATTAGTCCCTCCACTCTGCCCATAGGACATGCGTGTATGAACACTCAAGTGCAAGCGGCAACGGCAAAGAAAACAATAAACCATGCATGTGAGACTGGCCCAATGCTTGGCGATTAAGAGATGAGGGCCCCACGGGTCAGCTCCCCATAGGTACAAACAGATGTTTGCACTGTTTCACAGCTGCTAAATATGATATAAATCCAAAGAATTTTTCTTGTTTTTATAAAGGAAAAAAAATACCCAGACAGCAAATTTTTGGTCATTCAGATACTCTTACCAAATGACATCTGGTTTCTGTACTGCTTATTTAAGCAATCCTTAAAAAAAATGTTTGCCAAGGGGAGTAACTCTAAACTTTCAGTCCTCACCATACATAACAGTACAGTTTAAATTACAGTGTAGCATGCAGAGTTTATTATAAGCAATGGCGTTCTTTATTCCTTAACTAGCAAGTTGTGCTTTTAAGAAAATGGGTTAGATATTATGTAATTAGTTAAGGAAAACCTATGATGAAGTTACATGTAGAATATCCTAGGATTCCTATCCTAATGATGGCAAAGAAAATGAATTAATTGCTTCCATATGTTTGGAATGGTGGGGGAGCAAAGCTAAACTATGCAGTTTCCTAAAAATAAAATATCAGCAATCTAGTGAGACAGTATTATGACTTGCATCAAGGTGGGACAACATGGAGACAGTGACACACTGGAGGTCATGTCAGAAACCCAGGAAAAGACTAAATCTTTAGAGAACAACTCTATGTATGCCATCTCTTTGCATATCTTCAAATTTTTATGTAGAAATTAGCTCAATATTGTGTGCAATAGTAATTACATTTATATTGATTATTCCCTCCACACTGTCTATTTTCAGGGATGTTTGCTTCGCCTTCTGAATGTTTTCCACCCCAAACATGGTGAAGGACACCCATCTGCATTTCTTTTAGCATTTTTATTCAGCGTGTTCCCTCAGAGCTTAATACTGAAACAGAAAATGTGATAATTCTATGACAAATTTGGCAATTAGCAGCATTCCTTCTTTTGGGTTTTATGTCATTACTTGGCCTGATACTATAATTCCAGCCTGATATTAATAAAGAGGAACAAACAATTGGGCAAGTCCAACTTTACTGGTGATTGCTTGCTTGAAGGTTTGTTAGCTCTGTGCTGTATTCAAAAACCTGTCCAATCTAGTTGCCTAGGGTGAAGATAATATATGTACTCATGGGTCTTTCTTTAGCTCTTTTTAAAATTGATTTGTTAATTTTAGGGGTACTCACTCATTGACATTATGTAATGTGGGGTCTATGAGAGCAAGAGGGTAGTAATTTTTCCTATTGGATTTTACTTTCCTAATGTTGGCCAAGAGTTCAATCCTGGCATCTGTAATGATCTTCAGTTTAGCCCTGAGTCAAATTCATTGGTTCCTTCACTGGTTCTTTTGTGGTCTCCAGCAGGAAGATTGGCTTCCTTTAGATTCCATGGTGGAGTTCACCGTATCGCTAGCACCCGTCACTTCTGTGTTTACTGATTTTGAGGAACTTCTCGCATCAAGCCTTCTCATACATGTACTACCTGTGTAGCAAGGCCCAGGAAGGGGCTCATAAAGGACTGTCATGAAATCCTGAGGAGTCCTGCACTCAGGCTGACACTCAGAGGTACACAGCTAAATCCTAAATCCTCCTGGCCTCCATGCCAATTTCTCTTTATCACTCACAGCTTCCTATTGATATTAGTAAGACTAAGTATGCAAAGGAAATATGAAGCTCCTCACTCCCTGAGAACCAGGATATTTAGGTTGTGCAAATCCCTGAACCCTAAAATGGATTTAATCAGCCCAATTCACATCATAAATATCATGTTGCAAGGACACACATGTGCTGGAGCAGATAGGGAGATTGTGTTTTAACTTTTAAATTTGTAAAATTATGCCCCGTGGACCATCTATTTTTCTTGGACACTCCAGGGACTTCATGCCAAGAGGAACTCTTGAGGGGTTCATGTTGAGTAAATTCATGTTCTTTATTGAGAAGGGACAAGTTTCCTCTCCATTTTCAAAGATAACGTATTTCACCTCTAGAGCTCTACCAGAACTTCCAAAACTGTTCTTCCTGCCTTGATTTTCCCTAGACTATTCTGTAGAGCAATCTTTTGAAAGGTATGTTGCTATTTTTCTCTTTTCCCTTCCCATCTCTCCTATACTTCCAAACATCTCTTCTTTCCTCTTTTCATTCATTCCTTTCTTCTGTCTCTCTTCTCCTATAAATAGCCTATTAATATGTACTGATTGCCTACTAAATCTCATCAAAATACAAGAGGATCACTTGAGCCTAGAAATTTTTTTTCCATTTAACTTTTTGTTGTGAAATGATTGTAGATTCATACGCAGTTGTAAGAAATAATGCAGAGGAAATCTCATGTATACCTTAGCCAGTTTCTCCTATGGTAACATCTTGCAAAACTATCATACAATATCACAACCAGGATCTTGGCATTAATTCAGTGAAGATACAAAACATTTCCATCACCACAAGAAGACCTCATTTTCTCTTTCCTAAGCTAAACTCATAACCTTCTTAGCCCAACTCCCTCCCCAATAATTGACAATTGCAAGTCACTTCTGTAATTTTGTTCTTTTGAGAGTGTTATATAAACACAGTTATATGGTGTGTAATTTTGGGAGGATTGGTTTTTTTCACTCAGCATAATTTTCTCCAAATTTTTTCAAATGCATGTCTGTAGTTTGTTCCTTTGCATTGCTGGCTATGGTATAGATGTTCCAGGAACCTGCTATTGAATATCAGTCTTGACTACTGTGAATGATGCTGCTATGAATACTTGTGTACAGGTTTTCGTGTGAATGTAAGCTGTTCTTTTCTCTAGAACATTCACTTGCTAGGTTATATGGTTGCATGTTTTGTGTTTTTTTTTTCCCCTGGGCCAGCAATTGAATTCAGGGCCTTGTGCTTACCAGGCAGGAGCTTATGCCACTGAGCACATTTTGCTTTTTGAGAAACTGCCAAGTTGCTATCTGGAGTGACTATACCATTGTCTGGTGATGTGGCCTGCCCACATTTGTGGCATCATTATTTTTTATTAGAACTGTTCTGATAGGAGTGTGGCACTATAGTTCACTGGGATTGTAATTCATATTTCCCTAATGGCTAATGAAGTCGAACATCTTTTCAGTGCTTATTTGACATCTACATATTCTCTTTGATGAAATGTCTTACAATATCTTTTACCCAGTTTGCTACTGGATATTTATTTACTTGTGATTTTGGTATGTGTTTCATTTGATTGTCAAGAACGACTTAAAAACCTCTAAGCAATTTACAAATTTTGTTAGTGCCTGTGAGTTACACCAAAAACTGGGTTTCATTTTGGTGTATTCGCACATGTGCATAACATACTTTGATTATTTTTACCTCTCTGTTGTCCTTTTTCCCCTTTTCTCTCTGTCCCCCATCTGCTTCCCCTTTTCTAATAATCTCCCTTCTGTATTACTTTCGTCTCTTTCTTTTTCTTCTCTATTTTTAAAATTTCATATATGAAAGAAAGAAACATTTGGCTGTCTGAATCTGCACAGTTCTATTTAATACAAAGGCCTCCATTACATCCATTTTCCTGAAAATACTATTTCATTCTTTATGGCTGTGTATTTTTGCCACATTTTTATTTATCAGTTCATCCATTGATGGACACCTAGCTATTTCCACAGTTCAGCTATTGTAAATTGCACCACAATAAACACAGGCACATAGGTATCCTGGAATACGCTGACCTTCATTCTTTTGGGAATATACTGAGAAGTTTTACAGCTGGAACAAACAGTAGCTCCAGTTTTAGGTTTTTGAGGAACCTCTACACTGATTTCCATAGTGAGTGTACTAGTTTATATTCCAGCAAACAGTGCAGCAGGGTTCCTAGTTTCTCATATTCTTGTCAGCATTTATTTTATTTTATTATTTTATTGTATTGTATTCTTGATAGTCATTCTAACTGGGGTGAGATGGAATCTTAATGTAGTTTTTGATTTGCATTTCTCTGGCAGTAAAAATGTTGAACATTTTTTCAAATAATTTTTGGAAAGACTGCACAGCTCTTAAAACTGGAGTCTGGATTTAAATGTCAGTCTCCATGATTCCAAATGGTTTTTAACCTTTGTCCTCTGTTAACTATGTGTGAGCAGCTTTCCTTCTTGCCTAGCCAAGCTTATGTTCTTTCCTCCCCTATTTTTTGGAGATTGACTAGCTCCACAGCTTCCATTGCCACTGCTGGGGTAGGGGATTCTATGTTAACAACCATGGGCTTACATTCTAGACCTGCTCTATGGGGGTTAGACAGGTACTGGTGGCAACTGAACTCATTATGTCCTGAGTCAGATTCTGTGACTTGTACCTGTGCAAAACCTCTCCCTCTTCCTGACTTTCTTGTTTTTGATAGCAGAATCACTGATCTTTCTGTCATCAGTAAAAAAAAAAAAATCTTTGTTTTTTCTCTTGATTTCCTAAAATACCACCACCTCTTCTACTGAGCAGTTAGTTGTCAAATCTAGCATAGAGTTGTGTTTCTTTCCACCACCCTCACACCATTCTGGATTTCATGTATCTCATCTCAGATGCTGTTGTCAGGTTTCTCCTGAAGCTTGCAGTTGGTCTTGTGATACTCTTATCCTAAAGACTTCAGTAGTCCCTTATGGTGAAGTAACTGATGTACAAGCTCCTTAGTTGGTCAGTCTGCAAGGCTCATTTTAAAAATGACACTTGTCTGTTTTCTTAGCCCAATCTCCACCTACATTCACACTGAACTATTGGCCTTTCCCAGTAGGTTCTGAAGTTTCTGCTTGACACCACGTCACACTGTTATATTTATTCCGTTTTCAACAATGAACCTGACATAGCCTTCAATTACCTCAGAGGCAACCTCTTCTAACAGGCCTTTCTGATTCTTCTAATGGAGGTCATCTTTCATTCTTTCAGAGATGAGTTATCTATCATGACACTTATCTTGCCTTTTAACTGTGTGATTATTTTGAAGGTAAAATTAATGCAGAGCAAGATGAAGATTTGGGCTCATAGTGAGTCTTCAATGCTTGCAAATTTGAATTTTATAAATGAATCTCTAAGGATCAGAGCTTCTAGAAGTTTAGTTCTAAGCTGTTTTTGACTTATGAAGAATGCCTTTACTGAACCCTCTTTTGTATTTTGATTGATCTGGATGAGACATATCACTGGTTGTGACAAAAGGACAATAATCTAGATGACTCTTAAAGATATGGAGAATTAACTACCAGGGCTAATTTTCTAAGTATGCACTTGTTATACATAAAATTCCATAAGGATGCTCTCCACTGGGGATAAAACAGGAGCAATAGTCTTTGAGGTGTGTTGGAATATGTCTATTGTGAGGATGCTGTGCCTTGCTAGAAGAGGAAATATTTCTGGGAGGAAGATCCAATTTAAAAAGCAACTATTCTAATAGTTTATGAATAGTGAGATATATTCCAGACTGTTAAGTAATACTTTCATCAATATTTGGCTGATTATATATTCCTTCAGATTTCTAAGCTTTTAATCTGAACATGGTGTAAAGTTGGCTTTTGAAGTTCTTATCTTTTGCAGGTTCTCTGCAGAGGAAATAGGCATGTTTCTAGGGCCAATGGGCTCTGGGTTTTGGTAGGTAATTTGCAATTTGCAGAACCATATTTCCTGGAGAATATAAGAATGTAGATTTATAGCAAGTATAGTTTAGCAATTATACCCAATAAATGAAAATGGCATCATGTCACTTGGACTTACGAGGCCAAAATTGCAGAAAGATGCCAGGGAAGAATGTTCACGGTGAAAATTAGGGCCACTAGTCATTCACTGTTGTGCTGGAGACTAGATGACAGTGCCATGAGTATAAATAATTCCCAGGCATGGAAACAAGCAATACTTTTTTGTGCTCTGCATATATTAAACACCAATAACCCAGCAATAAATTCTGCAGTGTAGATTTAGCCTTCACTCATTTTCTTCCACTCTCTATTTTCTTCTCTTCCAAAATACCTTCCATTCTCTTTATTAAGATTTACTACTCCTAATTCCATGTGAGAAAAGAAGGTTGTAAAGTACCCAGTTAAGAGAACAGGTTTAGAGTCAGGCAGACTGGCCCTACAGTTTCCCAGCTGTACCCCTTGAACAAATAACAAGACTAGGTTCCAGTTTTCTCATATGTAAAATGGGGATAATAATCATGTTTATCGCACAGGATTGTGTGAGTACATGAAATAATGTATAGAACTTAATCTATACAGTGTTTATGTACTCAATAAACAATAGATCCTATTATTATTAATGTTAGTTATGTGTCTTTATAATTGTAATTATAAGTTATTTAGAATTAAAAGTTATTGCTTTGGTCTTCACACCCAAGGATCTACCAACCAGATGTAATAGAAATGTTCGTGAAACCAGACAGGATGAAAACACCTGCCAAAAGTCATTCAAATTTAGCACATATAGAGGGTGGTAGAGGCCATACACAAATCTTTATAGTTTATTGATAGTCTGAGTTACTAGCTATCTCATTCATTCAACTGACACTGTCTGGGTCCCTACCCTATACCAGGAATGTGCTGACACTGAGGTCCATTCCCTGGTGTCCTTCGCAGTCCATTTTGCAAATAAAATCCACCCATACGAATACTTCCCTGCTGTTTTCCTCAGGTAACTATGAGTAGTTACGCAGTGTTGCTTGGATTTGGAGATCAAATTTATAGCTCCCCACTGGGCTTGTATCTTTGCAGGTGAAAAAGCCTGGGTCACCAATAATTAAAACCAGTGACTGTGGTGGCCACTGTGGAGAAGTCTGGCCCCTCTCCAGGAAGAGGCCTGAATGTTCCCTCTGTTGACCTCCTCAGAAATATGTGGCCTCTCGCTGGAGTTCACGCTTGCGTCCTCTGGGAAGGCAAAGGCGTGGCCAAGGTGGGACGCGTGCGTGTGCTTGCTGCACGCGCTGTCTCCTCCTGCGAGGAAGGAAGGGGCTGGGGAAGCGTTCGCTCACTTGCTTGCAGATGAGCAGCTGGCTACAGCTTCATTGCAATAAAGTGTCAGAATTAATCACCTTCATCTGTTTCCATTTTGCTAAGCCGCTGCATCAGGCACTACAAAATAAATCCGTTAATTAAATGCCCCAATCTCCTCACTCTAAAAGAAGGCACTTGAAGATGGAAAACTGTTCATCTGTTGCAGCCGGGAGAGTGGTGGTGGGGGAACCAGGAAATAATTAGAATCTTGAAACTTTTGCCGTTGGAATAACAATAAAAAGAGCAGAAATGACTGTAAAAGTCTGTTCTTGGCACCACTTAATTGGTTCCCTTATTTTTCTGCCTCTGAAGCTGTCTTTAGTGACACCTACTGATAAGAGCCAATCGGAACCATTGCCGAATTCCTCTGGGCTGGACCTGCCAACAAACTGCTCAGCCCTCCAGATGTTACTGCTTTGTGAGAAATGAGAACTCAATAAACCAGGCTCACCCTTCCTCCTGGGCTGAACACAAAGACAGTCAGATATGGAAAATCACTGCTCAGCACCATGAACAATGCACTCGAACGAGGGGATGGGCCCAGTCGTATTTGTCTTGGTGGAAAAGACAACCATGAAGCCTCGTGCAAGAATTTTAGCTGGCAACAGTTCAATACGTGACTATACACTGCAACTGCTCCACAAAAGGGGGCCCTTTGCTGGGAAAAGCCCCATCCTGGATTTAAAGACCTGGTTAGAGATGCTTGTAAAAAGGGTTAAATACGTATCACATATGACTTTACGATGCCGAACGCTTCTCCACCTTTCATGTTTTTCAGACTGCATTCTTTTGTGTTACGTAATAAATCAGAAAGATGCAGCAGTAAATAGCCTCATGGCACATCCTAACCATCAATGAATAATATCCAGCAAGCACTCGCCGTTCTGGAACAAAATGAACTAAAGTGAATTAGTTCCTTTCCTCCAGACCAGAGTGTCTCAATCTTTCTTAGTACAGGACACACTTGTGACTTTGCTGTGAGAAAATAAGAAAATGTGTCACTGTCTTTTGTCCCTGAGCCAGTCACTCGTCCAGCTGTCTGTCCATTGAACCTTCTGTCCCCGCTCCCCGCTTTTGTTACATGTGCTCAAACTCACTCGCAGAACCCGGATGTGAGACCACCTCAGTAGGCGATGTGACAGCATCTCTCTCATGATGTGACACCAAGCATGTCTTTTGGCCAACTTAAATATCGTAAGGGCAGCAGACAGCGATATTGATGAGTTAAATGTTTACTTATGGAGTTTAGTTTCATCTCACAAGCTGAAAATCACATCTTATATGTAATGTCATACTATTTCAGAGGTAATATTTTGAGCTTATTTCTGACAAGATCATTTTATTTGAATTATTTACCTGCATCTTGGAAACAGTCATGCATCAGCAGACCGTTATTATGTGCGAGGTTTTTTAATTGCTCCATGTAGTTTTCTAGAAATGGTTGCCTTTACTTCTATTTCGTGGTTTGTATTTGAGTACATAATACTGTTACTGGAAATTTTACCCCAGTCATCCCTACCATTTGCATAGTATTGGTGCAATTAAAAAAAAATAAGAATCACCCTAAATCTCCACAATATTACTATATGAAGAAATACTGGAATTCTTATTAAAATGATACACAGTGTGTAAAATTGTTAAATAACCCAGAATAATGATTAAATCTGTGGCAATTCTTTTTAAAACTGCTCACAGAGGATGATTAATGGGTGCAAGTTGGATTAATGACTTCTACTATTTTATTATGCAATAGGATAACTATGTTTGACAGCAATTGACTGAATATTTACACAAAGAAATAATAAATGTTTGGGGTAATAGATATGTTAATTTTCCTGATCTGATCATTACATTATATACATGTATTGAAACGCCACAATGTACTCCATAAATATGTGCAATTACTATGTCATTTGAAAATAATTTTTTAAAACTGCTCATATGACATGACTTCCAGAAGCTTCCAAACCAGCATTGAGCAAGGCTGTTTTGGCTCAATGAATCTCCAACCAATAGCGTTTGTTATTCATAATAAACTGTGATAGTGTCTCCATGATATAAGGTATGTTGCAAAGGCTCAAATATAATATTATTCATTTTTAATATACAGTATTTGGGGAAACTGTCCAATATTCAGTGTGTCCCATGGCATCTTCTTCTGCCACGTCTGTACTTCATCATCTACACACCCTAAGTCCAGAGTGGCTGGCAGAAAGGAATATTTCCCTCTGAGGATGACTTCATGCCTCACAGAATTGGGATGTGATGTGCTAGTTAAGAAACACAACTTTAGATTTCAGCAGACTAAGATGGACTATAGTTTCCTAGATAATTTTGTAGCAGAAAAGACATGAAGTGAGTGCAACGCACAAACGACAATGGGATGGTGCTAAGTCTGCAGATTTGCACAATGTTTAGGTGAATTTCTGAGTGAAGTGT
This sequence comes from Dolichotis patagonum, assembly GCA_004027295.1. Lineage (NCBI taxonomy): Eukaryota > Metazoa > Chordata > Mammalia > Rodentia > Caviidae > Dolichotis > Dolichotis patagonum. The sequence goes on along the minus strand of PVJX010012928.1, from coordinate 17,893 downwards.
TTCTAATTTCAGGTGGGCGAATATATAAGCAGGTTATTGGGGTTGGGCAAAGTGTTGTCTCCTTTTTGGTTTAAGCCCAGAGGACTTTGTAGAGAAAGAGAAATTTTTAGGGCTTTAATAAAGAGAATCAGGTTGAGTGGATCATGGTGGAGTAGGTCTCATAGGAGGTGCTGTATATAAACAGCTAAGGAAAAGTTCAAAAGTAAGTTGGCTAAAATGCCGCAGAGGCTGTGAAGAAAGACAGTCACTAAATCAGAGATGGTGGCAGGTAACACTTAACAGGAAGAGAAATGGGAGCATTCATTGGATCAGAAAAGAAAGGAAAGGAAGTTTATAATGATAGGTAAGAATAATGGTTATTTTAATAGAAAATGGCACTGATTGAAAGGGAGTGCAGAGCGATACCTGAAGTCCACTGGAAAGTAGGGTACTACATGGATGTAAGTGATGAACTAAGGCATTATGGATTAAAAATAAAGTTTGACTTGGGAGCAACAGTAGCACTTCTAAACTTACATTGCACTGTTCACAACCTTGTGACTAGGTTCACTTCAGTTAACCTATTAAGTTAGAGCTATTGATTTATAAGGTCTTTGGAGATTAGATGTTGACAATTAGATATAGTCAGTCATGGACTGTCCACCATTTGATTATTCAAAAAATACTTAGGTTTAATGGATATTTATTTAATATATCTGTTTTGTATCTCAAGCTCTATACTATGAATTAAAAAACTTTTGGGGTCTAGTATTTATATTGCTGATTAATATGTTTAGGTAACTTTCTTCTCCTTACACTGGATTTGCCATCTCTGTGAGTTCCAGGGATCCTACCTTACTTAAGTAAGTTGCAAGTTCAGCTCATCTACCTTTCCCACTCATCTGAAGCTAGTTCTGTGTCTGACCTGTGTTATATTGCCTATCTTGAGTGCTCAGTACGTATGTAAAGGAATTTTCCCACATTAGATTTCACAGACACGTCACTATTACTGCAAAAGGTTAAGACTGATAATACACGGAAAGAAACCAAGGAACAGAGAGGGTGGGAAGCTTATCCAAGGTCCCACCAAAGTTTACTCCACTGATGTGTGGAACCAGGAGTAGAATCAGGAAAGCAGCATGCCACAGTGGATTTTCTCCAACTTTCCCTTAACTTGTTATAATTTATATACTTATAAAAGCTGAAATTTTGAAATAAGAGCTCACTCGATGAACTAATAATTAACCTTATTCAGATAAGGAAAAATTCTAAAAAGTAGATACATCTCTAGTTACATGTATTTTGGTACTGTTATTATTTTATGCAGCAGTGTCTGTTTTTAGAGTTAGTTTGGTTAGAGGAAAAAAACCCAGATCTGGCCTAAAACCAAACTGGTGTTTAGTCTTGCACTATCATTGACCAGATTTGTAACACTAGAAAAATTATTGGACCTCCAAACCTTTACTTATAAAATATGGACAATGACATTCACCTTAAAAGACCACAAATTAAAATAGAGATCATTTGAAAAACAAAACAAGAAAACAATGCTAGAGACTGAACGATATGTTAAGTGTGGACAAGTAACCTGATGTAATGAATGATGGGTCCTAGAGCTGGATGACTAGAAAGATGTTTGTGCCTGTAGCAGATATAGAGAAACCAAGTGGAACTGATGACATATTGAGATGTTATGTAGGTGGAACTGGGTACCAAACTTTGAAAAGGTGTCAGAACTGCATATTTACAAGTGTAGAGTTAATGTAGGTTTATTGAATAGATGATATTTCTAACATGTTAGGAGGAAAGATGAACCAAGAGAATCCTCAATTTCATGAAGAAGTAAATGAGTGAAGGAGACAGAAAAGAAATGGTTAGGTAAAAAAGGAGGAAGTAGAGCAAGTATAGTAGGTGTGGTGGGAACAAAGAGAAACTTGGACATGAGAAGCTTTGATGTCAAATGGAAGAGAGACAGAATTCCAAAGAATGAGATAATTCCAGGATATTAAACTCATCAAGACTAAAGTCATCAAGGCTTTGAATAAATGAAGAGGAAGACTGATTGTATTTGCCAACTTCTTTTGTCACTGAGAAAAAATATACAACACTCATAATTTAAAGGAGGTGAGATTTATTTGGCTTATAGTTTCTATAGGCTTAGTCTGTGGTAAATCATCTCCAAGGCAGAAGAGAAACAGCATCATGGGGGAAAGGGCCTCACTGCATGGCTACCAGGAATTAGAGAGAAAGGAGAGGAGCTGGGGACAAGAATATACCCTTCCAGGTCACACTTGTAGTGTGACCAAACAGAATTCACATCCCAACACAAGAAACTTTTGGAAGACAGTCTATATCTAAACCCTAATATTCTGCCCTGGGACCCTAAAAGACTTATGTCCATCTGATTACGCAAAATGCACTGAGTCCATCTCTACTAGTTTCCAAACTCTTAACACTTCCAGCATTGCTGAAAAGTCCAAGTCCAAAATCTCCTCTGAGACTCAAGACAAATTCTTAGCTTTAAACCCCTGTAAACATATAAAAGAAAATTACAAATTTACAACACACAATGGCATACTATAAACATATCCATTCTAAAAGGAGGAATAGGTGTTAGAGAAGACTTGGACCAAAACAAAGCTGAAGGCTAAAATTCTGTAACTCTGTGTCCTGGCATCTGGCACCCACAGTCAGGAGATGTGAGCACCAAAAAGTTTAGGCAGCCCCACCTCTATGACCTTGCTGGTTATGGCCTATGTAGCCTTTCTCTTGGGCTAGCTCCACTTGCAGCCTGCAGTTTTTCTCAGCAGATGCTCCCCATTCCTGGTATCTACAACTTTCTGGGGTTTCTACTGCACTTTTGGTTTTACTCTCATAGCTGCACATGATTGGCTTCTTGGGGTCAACTTGCCTGGCCTTCCAGTTCTTCCTTTTGTGTAGAAGTGTACATGATTCCACAACTTCTGTATTGTGTTCTCTATGCCTGAACAACCAGCATCATATGAATAATTCTGAGTTTTGCCTCCCGCTGGAACAATAGAAAAGCCCCCTTAAGTCATGGCTCCAGGACCTCTGGATGCCTGAATGTAATCAAATGTTTACTGGAAAATCAATTCCCCAGGATTGAACAGGCCGCTCAGTAGCTCTCCTCAAAAGTTACATTTTTGCATCTTTGAGCCTAGACAGTGTGAGGTCTCGCTGATTTCTGAGATGTCTTCAAACCCTTTACCAATTGTCCTAATGCAAAGTCTTCTTTTAATGACAGTCTTCTCAGTGATCACATTCTCCTTTGCCAAAACCTCACACTCATTTTCTTTCTGGTCAACCTTCACATCAGTATCTATGACACAGCCTGAGAGATAGGCTGCTTTGAAATTTCCCCAGCCGATCAATTAGTCTGTTACTTTAGAATTCAGTCTTAAACAGTGCCTTACAACATAGTCAAAATGTAGACAAATTCTTTGCCAAAATGGAACACACACGGCCTCTCGTCCAGTCAGTTGCAGTAGACTAGTAGCAAGTTCATTTGAGAACTGTGGGGGAAACAAGAAAGAAATTAAGCATGAGACAGAGGAAACAACTTAATATATGAACACCCAATAATTCAGGAGTTCCACAAGGTATTATGCTAAAGGTTGGTGGAGGGTGGAAATTGGAGGAATCGACAAGTGAATGTATCAGTCCAACATTCACAGTGGATGATAGAGGAGGAGCCGGCAGTGAAAGATCACCAGGGAGAAGGGTGTAGATACAAATATGATGGAAACAGAATTTACTAACAAACAGAGAGCATGCCTTTGGAAAACAGAAGCAGTGTTACTCCTCCTCATATTGCTGTTGGAAGTTTAAGTTATTCCTGTTCTACAAATTTATTTCTCCAGCTTTCTATAAATAGCATTCTTGTAATTTCCATGGCACAGAAAATGGGAGAAAGAATTATAGTTGTATACATTGCTGCAAAATTTTGCTCAGTAGTGAACTGGGTATACAATTGACAATGACTCTTAACATAATTGTTTCTGGAAGTTGGAATAGGAAGTTGTTTCAAGATTTATTTACTGGATTTGGTCCCTGCGGCTAAAAGTTAAGAAATGAATAGAAAAATACAATTATCAAAGGTCTGGTAAAACTTGAAGACAGATGGGATATATAGAATGAAAATACTCATGGAAAGATGCATGAAAACCTATAGGAGAATAAAAACTTAAAGGATATCAATGAATGTAATAGGAAAAGTAGAAGGGTTTGGAGACTGAAAAGGAGGCAAGATGATTATGAATTTTTGAGGCATCTCCTTATTGATAACAGACCTAGATATTTCAGAAGTTTAATTTGTTCAACAGTTTAGTTTGAATGGCATATTCACATTTTTTGCCCCATATCTGTATGCCCTTACTTTATATTTTTGAATCAGTTCATATTTTATCATGACTATTTCCTAAGCATTGGTATTTATGGGATAGACCATTTACATGTTATCTTAAAATACACAGATAAAAACATAGGACTATTAAGTATATTTGTGTCTACTCTTTGGAAAGTAGTTTCCTATAAGATTGGAAATAAACTTGAGATACTGCTTCAGGCCAGAGTGAGAGTTCAAACATTCTTGACAGGATCCAAATTTGAAGTAAGGATAGTAGTATTTAATTTATAGTATTATTATGAGGATTAAATGAGATAATATATAAAGTTCTAAGCACAGGAGATGATTTTGATGATGATAAAGTTACAAGGATGTAAAGAACAGACATTGGTGTATGTTCTTCATGCTAGAGAGAAAGACAGAAAAATTTTTCCTAGGAGAGGACCAAGGCAGATCTCCCCTTTCAAAAAAGAAAGGAGTCTCTTGACTCCAGTAAAGGAAGTTAGTATTCCTGAAGATAAAGGATCTTTCTGTCCCAGAACTGCAGAGAAGAAGAGGAAGAAAGAGGTAGAATGGGCTGGTGGAATATAAAATGTTGGAATGGTGGGAGGTGGAATGTAGAATGTTGAAATTGTTGGGGAGATGCTGCCTGGAATTAATGCCTCTGAGGGAAATTAGTGTGGGAAGGGATGAGGTTCAGTGAGGAAGGAATGATGTACACCCTGAGGACCTTGGATACGAGCTTTAGAGAGTGATACTATGCTAGTATCTCAAAATTCTGCACTTGACCTAGATTTAGTAATTTGAAACCAACCTAATATGTTAAGATATTTTTAAAAAATCATAATTACAAATAGAGAGTTAGTTGAAATGTCACCTAAATTAAAAAAAAAACCCTAAACTTGTAAAGGAAGGTATGTATTTTGGGGTCCAATCTGAGGAATTTATGGATTTAACATTTAAAGCTATTTAGCCTTAGTACACTTGGAAGTGCTTTGGTGCTATTGCATTTGCATATATTTGCTGGTGTTGGAAAGTTGGCCGTATAATCCACAGCCACCCAAACTCCCAAGTGTGACTTGACTTCAGAATCCGAGATGAACAGAAACTGACTCTGCTCTCTTGCAGCCTGGCGGAAAGTCCTCATTGGCTGCGCTAGGTTTCCCAAACATCCAAAGCTTCCCGAGCGTCAAGCCCGGGGATGGGTTCCTTCAAGGTCAGTTACTACATTTCATTCCAAAGATTTTCTTGTTCTTGAAAAGGACCAGGCAAAGGGAGGGGTCTCTGGTGTGTAGCATCTTTTCCTTTGGCCCAGATACCCATCACCCCATCAGTCTGATTCCCGCTGTGTTACCATAAAGAAAGACAAGGATGATGGATCTCTTTTGGGAACACAATGCAGTTTGCTTGGAAAAACATCCACTTTAGACAAAAAAACAGCCCAAGTGGGGCCTTGGCTGTTCTCCTGGTGTTACACTCAGGCTTACGTCTCTGGTACTTGGCAGCAGAAGTTCTCTGGTTGCACAAAACAGCAGACTAACCTCTGGGAATATCCATCCCCTGTCCTTGGTGTTCAAAAACATAACTTGGAAGTGACTGGCCCCATAACTAGATTCGTTTGACTCTTGAAATCTCAGTTTCTGTGTATTGCAAATGGACACTTTTTTTTGTTTTCCTTAATCAACTAATCTCTAGGGATGAGGATTCTGAGGGAGGTGATGGAACAAATGCTGTGTAAACACAGTTGTATTGTGTTGAAAGATTTGTCCATTCAGCCGCGTGGCCTCGGCTGAGCTCATGTTGGAAATCATCTATACGCTGAACCATGGCCATACTTCACTTCCTCTGCTGGTGTATTTACCACATACCTTCTAGTACTTTCTTTCTTCGTATGTGTGCCTTAGTTTCCATTCTAGTATATACCTCTCATATGGGCCTATATTATGCCTTATTTAACCTTATTTTTCTCACAAGTTTTGTGCATGTGTGTGGCCCATGCAGTCCCATTGAACCTCTGATTCTGGCAAATTTATTTTATTCAGATATTTATTGAACACGTACCACTGAAGAGAAGCTAATATTTTGGTCATCATTCTATGTACTCTATGTTTACTTGTATCACACAGGAATTGCTATTATTCTGTCCTCTTATAGATGAAGAAAGCCAGGCATAGGGTGCATATGCAACTTTCCAAAGGCCTACAACTTAAATGTGCTGAGCTAACTACTCTTCCAAACCACTCAAGACCAGAGCTATGGTCTGAACTGGTAAGCCACACGGCAACTGGGTGTGGCCTCCTGAAATAGGATTAGGAAAGCAAAGATGAAAAACAGATGGCCCCTGAATGGAGCACTTCACAATCTGGTAGAAAAGACAGACTTGCTTGTCAAAACTGGACAACATTGGGTGATGATGGAACTGGGCAGACAAAGCATCGACACCGAGAAAGGGAGCCCTCAGGCTGCCATGGTCCTCAGGAGGCTTCATAGATGGATATAGACTTCCTTCATTGGATAGCATTTGTTTCTATATCAAAAGTAGCTCTTAGTAAGAAGGATAAGTAGGTTTTGTAGAGCATCTTCCAGTTCACCTCCTTCCTGCAAAAGAAGGACCTGAAATAAAGAATTGAAGGGATTCACTCAACATTCATGACTGATTAATTGGCATATGAGGCAAGACAGGGAAGGCTGTCAGAATGCTACAGGGAAGCTGAGTTTTCCTCATGGAAGAAAAAACCAGCCAGAAAAGTAAAAACAAATATAAATACATTAAGCATGAGAACTGACCACATGCTTAAAAGACCATTATATGATAAGGGAAGTCAGGGAAGAAACAAAAGCTGTACAACCACACATATTAGATTGGCATCTCTTAACTCTGGCAAAAAGTAGAATATGTAAGACTTTCTCTCTCATCTTTATTTTCCCTCCTGTCCCTCCCAACATCCCCTTTCCCAGTTTGTGCAGACACTGTCATAGAGAGCTGTGAAGCGACTGGATTTGGTTCTGTGTCCTGAACCCCAAACGAGACTTCACTGATTGCTAGTTTTCTATGAGAACATGAACACAAGTAATTACTCTACAGTCACACATTCACCTCAAATTTTACTGTGTTTCTATTAGAGCACATGCTATTTGGATAGGTAGGGTATTACAAAACCAGTTAGCTCTCTTAGTGATTTTAGTTTGAACCACTTAGGCAAACTTCCTTAACTTCACCATGCTCCAGATTAATTTTAACCTTGATCTTGTTTTTCTGTTATTCTCTCTACCTGGATGCCCCACCACCCTGCTATTTATCTGTTTAATTCTTTGCTCCTTTAAATGACTAACTAGTAGGATTTATCTCTCTTCCATAAAGTATATCTGAGCCAGAGTTCCCAAAATGAGTTTCATGGGACAAGTTCCCCTGAGAGTTTCCTGAAAGCTGGGTTCTGTAGTCTTCTCGAATTTACAGAGTTTATGATCTATATCAAAGCGTAGAAGTCAATTGTTTATCTATGTAAGAAATGATTAATTATTTATCATGGACTAAGTATATACAGTGTTGAACACTGAGTTGTAACTCTTTCCCTCTCCTAAGCCTTGTGTCTTTACCCTGATACTGTGCTCTTGGAAACCAAGGGTGGGTTGTACCACAGTGTTATATCATTATTAACATAGTATGCACTGCTAAAAAAATAATAGAGATTAGGTAAATAATTTGGGTTGGTTAGTTGGTAAACTAGGAGAATGTAACTTACTTTTATCAATGAAATTGCTTTTATGTTATTCTGAAGAAACCTCACTGCAAGAAAGCATATTTTTGACCCACTTTTGTGGTATTTCTAATAATAAAATTCCTTGCAGGAAGTCTGACATGTATCTACTTATTGTGACTGGCTCAAACAGCAGTGTCTAACATAAGAAAAATACAAAGTCCCTGAGTTTGGAATGCCTACCAGAATAAATAAAAGACAACAAGGCAAAACCACAATTATTCTCAGGCCATTCTTCACTATAGAAATCCATCTTGGTCATCGAATTTGATGTCTAGCCACAGTCCTATGTGGCCAAGTTGAATTCATAAGTGAATTCAGATTGAGCTTGTTAAATTCATCAATAGGTGAAAATATTTGTTCTCACCTGATCAACCTTGAATAAAACTCATTGTACGGTGAAGACAACCTAAAAGAATTTGAAATGAACCATGCTGTTCCCCCATCACTGGAGCATCTACCTAGAAATCAGATTGGCACCCAGTGATGAATACCATCTGTCCAGCATTCCTTGCTTGGGGGCTGGGTGTCAGGAAAGAAGGATTTATTATATCCTAAGATGTCCATGAACAAACTCCAGGGAAAGATGTGGGAAAGACAGGACTTAAGGCATTTGGTGAGATTATCCCAGTTATTCTTTAAGGGACTTGTCAAATACTGAATTCAGTGCAACAGGAAGTTTTTATGATTTTTCCGTGTCCGTAAGTGGAATGTCAGAGTTGGGTTACCGGAGTTAATGCTATCAAATTTGAATGTTTGGGCACAGCTCTGTCTTTAAGTATTTGTCAGGGAGGAAAGACTGAGGCTTGGCAGTAACTCCACATACAAGGTATGTGAGAATAAACAATTCCTCAATTACACTACTCAGAAGCTGAAGGGCTCTATAAAAGACCTTTCCAACTGGAATCAAAAGTAGGAATTCTAACCATTGAAGAACCATTGCAAAATCTAGATTCAGCACATCTTGAATTTAACATGCCCTCATCATGGCCTTTTGAAATGTGTCCCTTAACACATTATAAATGGTCCTGTACTATCAGAGGATGGTGCCTGGTGTTCCCTGTCGTTGCTGAGTGCAGAACTGAAAACAAAAATGGCTCAAGATTTCAAGTATGTACTAGACGGGTGAGTTGGGAAAAGGCCTTTTGACCCATGGGTCCATTCATAGGAGAATGTACTTCTAAGAATGGAGTTTGGAAGGAGATGGTTTACTAGCTCAGAGAGACCTGGGATAGAACGCACCTCCTTTCTGGTCTCTATCATTTGAAATACTCTGGGCTTTTTGTTTTGTTTTGCTTTTTTCAGCAAGGGTAATTGCTGCAAGGATGATTCTAGTCCTTGGCAAAACCTTCCTAGTCTGCTGGCCCTGCAGGCAGAGGAAAGGAAATATTAAGAGATAGAGCACATTTCCACAGGGTGTCTTTTCCCTTCTAGATAAATCTAGTAAGAAAGGATAATCAGAGCTACAGTGGGACATAAATTGTTCCCTCAGGTCTGACCCTTCATCCACCCACCTGATTCAGCATCATCTGACAAATCGTTAAGACGCACATTCCAAGGACCCCTGTGAAATCTTCAGCACCCGCATCTCTGGAAGTAGAGCTACAGAACATACACTGTAACGGACTATGTAAGGAATTTTAGTACCCTGAATTTCTGCTTTGTCATTGCCTTTGCTTAGGTTGACAAGGAGGCTAGAGGGGGTGAGATGGGGTTGGGGGAAGGGATGAGAACTGGATCCATTGGAATGGTGATTCTGTGGTCATGAGACGTGGGATAAGAGAACAGCTGGAGAGCAGAGATACAGACCGGTGACCTGCGTGTATATTTTATTTGGGCTCTACAGCATTTAAAATTTAAAACTAGAAATACCTTTTTAAGGGACCTATCCTCTTTGGTCCTCCCTGTCTCTTCTGTTCTCCTTGCCTCTGAAAGGACATGATCTTTCACTCTTGGGAAGGGTGGCAGGCCTTCTGTATTGTCTCCTTGTTTTTAAATCATGAAATGTGAACTTATTTGTCAAAGTCGGGTCTGCACAAAGATGATCAGGCTTCTCCTATTTTTTTCTTTAAGGTTACCTTTATCTTGTTGATTTGCTGGAAGGCACCAGTGAAATAGTACCTAGCAAAGTGTACTAATGCAGTGCATGCCTCCATAAATCATCTTTGCATGAAAAAACGATGATTTATTTTAGAACTGTTTTCTCTTCCTCCTTTCACCCTCCAAGCCTTTCTATATTTCAAGTTTTTCCCCATCATGATGTGACAAGGAGTTTCTACGATCTCGATCCTTCATTCACCTGCTTTAGGAGGGGCAGGTGCAGCCCAGTGTGCTCTCTCTCTCTCTTTTTCTCTCTCTCTCTCTCCTCTCTGTTACAAATTGTCTGTGAAACAAAGGCAGGTGGGAGAGGCCTTTCTAGACTTCTCATTCCTGAATGTTTTCATGTAAACCTTTTAATTGGTGGCAAATCTGTTTGTCTGTTGTGTTTGTCAAGTTAGTGTAAACTGTAGTCCATTAGACCTTGAGATGAGTCTACTAAAGATTTTCAGATGTTTTTTATTTCCTCAGCTAAGAGCTGGATTTGAACCAGAGCTCAGGGTGAAAGGGCAATGTGTAATATAGGAAGACATGGAGTTCGACATATGAAATAAAATAATGTAATGTTTTTAATATTTAAGATGAAAAAAGCAGCAATAAAACATTGTGGAAGGAGGAAAACATGAATACCTGTATATTTTAATTTTAAATGCCTGCAGATGTTGAATTTTAATCAGAGCATGTCAGATTCTGACTCTGACAAAGGCAAAAATGTGAGATCTGTTTTCCTGAATTGCTTCCACATTTTACATTTCAGATTTTATTGCATATAGCACTGCATCATCATATATTTATGTAAAGTGCCAGCATCCATTGCCCTTGCCTGTGCATGACGGCTAACACACAGAACCTCAGGCAGGAAAGACTCCTTCTCTCCCCGCAGCACAGATTCTCTTTGCGATCTTGTGGGGAGGAAGGCATTTAACCCCTCTGGGCTTCAGGTTCCCTGTCACAAGACAGAAACCATCACTCTTGTTTCTTCTTGAGCTCCTTGGGTATGGTGAGGCTCACCGGAAACTGCAAGTGAGAAACGTGATGTTTGCCAACGTCATCACTGTGCGGCCATCGCAGTGTACACGTGCGCCAACCTGGATGACGTCGGTCAATCACGTCACAAGACCTCTTGACGCAATCAAGAGACGTAGTAAACAGGAGGAGGCTGAGGCTGCTGCTGGCGTAACACAGAACAGTTTTATTGTAAAAATTTTATACGAGAAGGTGCACACTCGAAAACCATGCCTAAACACATGTACGGTGTAGTGGATAGAAAGCCAGAAAGGGGCGGGGTGCCGATTGTCATTATGAAGTACAGTGCAGTTTCATTATGATCTCATAGGATCACCTCATGTCGTCGGCCCGCGCTTGACCAGACTGTCATCGTGCTCTGCATGACAGTTTGCACATGCGTGTTACACATTAACTCAGCGAGACTAAAAGCAAAAAAGAAAGCTAGTGGGAACCAGGCAAATAAGTTTCATCGAATAAAAATTAGACATACGTTAAAATCCCAAGTTATTTTTAAAATGTATGCATGTTTTTGGTAGTTTCTATTTTTCTGTAATTTTATTTTCTTTGCATACTTCTAAAGCCATGTGAAAGCAGTAACCTTAAATTTTCATTGAAATTCAACTACTGAAAACAATGGAGATATACATATATGTACATATATTTATATACACATATATATTTCAAAGGATATCTAAGTACCCACATTATATATTTATTTTTCATGAAAATTTTTCTAGGGGAAGGGAGTACTGAAGAATTGAACCAGGATCTCTTCGCTGACTTATATCCCCAGCCATGTTTTGTACTTTTTGAGAAAAGGCCTTACTAAATCAACGTATGGCCCAGGCATGGCTCAAACTTGTAACCCTTCTGTCTCAGCTTCACAGAGTGCTGGATGACAGGTAAGCACGGCCACATCTGGCTATCTGAACATTTTGAATGTTAAGGCATAAGGTAAAGGTAGGTTGAAGATCTTCAGTACAAAGTCAATCTTCATTTTGATGTTTGTTTTCTTGTATATGTCCTCAAAGACCCATAGCTATTAGGGTCTGTTTTAACATGTTTTATGCTGCTAAAAAGAAGGCTACAGACTGGGTTGTTTGTAATGAACACAAATTTGCTGGTTCTGGAGGTCAGCAAGTAAAAGCCATTAGTCTATTCATGACAGTAGACCCTAGTGGCCTACTAGTGGCCCACCCCTTCTAAGTCCCACTCTTAATACTATTGTAATATCAACTAAATGTCAACATGAGTTTTGAAGGAGCAAACATTTAAACCACAGCAGGGTCTTTTAAACAAAATGACTGTATATCCTTGGCTTTCTTAAATCCTCCACTTGCTGTCTCTTTTCCACTTTGAGGTTGTCATTCTGTTTTCTGAGGGAATCTGTGAATTGTTAGGAACAGCCAAAGGACTTTTAAGAACAGTGAAGCTAGTATTAAATGTTGAGTTACCTGATTTAACCCATTTCCTCTCTGTATGTGTGATTGATGGTTGATTCATTGATTCATTGATTCATTCATTCTTGGGGATTGAACCCAGGGTCCTGTGCATGCTAGGAAATCTACCACAGAACTATGTGTCCCTATTTCTTTCTTCTTTTTTTAATGTTCAGGGAATTCTGGTACATAATATTTAGGGAGAAAGAAATGAAGTAGTAGCTCACATCCAGGATTATGTGATATAAAATATAGAATATATATTTAGAAATTAAGACAATCTATCTGCTGAACAGATGTAGTGAAACAGCACTAATTGTCAGCTGTGAAGGGGAAATTATGAGTCTCTATCCAACCCATTCCCTTTATAAAATCACCAGTAGATTTATATTTTATATGTCCACATATTTACTTTTGTTTTTAAGCAATTTCAGTTATTTGACTCTTCAGGAATTCTACTATACTATAATACAGTGTGCTTTTACCAGAAATGCTCCTTGGGATTATTTCAGAGCAAAGTGGTCCAGGTGAGAAATGAATCACACTTTCCAAAGAGCACTAAGCACATCACTTTTGGGTCTCTAGGTCCCTGGATGCTCCCAGAAGTGACCCATGCACCTAGATGTGTGCAGCGGAGAGAGGCAGCTGGGAGATCTGTCTGTTTGCAATCTACGGAAGACCCAAATGTGGATGATGGAGGCCCTGCACAGCCCCTTTATGCTCTGCACCTGGACAGTCATTACAAGCCTCCCACCTCCACTTTGTCTTTGGCTCCAATCCATCCTTCCAGGTTAATCTTCCAAAAATTTGTGTGTGTGTGTGTGTGTGTGTGTGTGTTGGTGGTACTGGGGACTGAGGACTGAGGGAATTCTGAGAAACATCCCCAAATCTTCCATCTTCAATTTTAAGGTACAGTCTCATAAAGTTGCCCAGATTGGCCTTGGACTTGCGATCCTCCTGCCACAGTTTACCAAGTAGATGGGATTACAGATGTACATACCACACCCAACCCTACAATCCCCTTACATGTGTTTATGAGGCACAAGGGGGAATTCATGCCTTGAAGTCTTCCCAATTAGACCCTAACCAGTTTCTCATCTTACTTTCCAGGCCTCTCCTGAAATAAAACAAAACATTTTATGAAAAAGAAATGTTTCTTGTTCCCAAACAATAGTTCTTTTATATCCTGAATTTATTTTTCTCTTTAACAATTTTTCTCTCCTTTTCAGTTATCCAAATTCTATGTTTTGACAGATGAATTTATACTCCATCATTTCTCCTCCTACTGACCCACAAGGGCTTGTGATTCTGCCCCACATGAATCCCTCAGTGCATGTGCTATTCCAGGAGGCAGTAAATTCTTTTTCTCTAGAAAGACTGATGCTGAGGTAGTTCAAGGGATTCTCTCATGAAAGGAGATGAGAGGTATTTTTTAAATGTCAAGAGTTTGTTTCAATGTTAAGCTAATCATTTGTATAATCTTTTTGGTGGATGCTTCAAATTCTACTTTCTATGTTATATTTTTCTTTAATTTTGTGAATTTTTAAATCACCTTCACGAAACTGATCAATGATGATGAAATCTTATCAATATAACCCTACAATCTGAAGTTCTGTGCCCTCTCAAAGAAGATACTGAAGATGTTCAGAAGCAGAACTAAAATTATTGCCTTTACTCACACTTTTTATTTTTATAATTTTAACATATCTGGCAGAGTCATTTTCTAAAGACAGCTGCAATAATAATTTCTATTCTGCATATTTTTCTAGAAGCTTGCCATCTAAGTCTATGACCTTCCTCTTTGGACGTTGGGCTGTGGGGCTGTATGATTGCTCGAATCACTAGAATACAGAAGAAACAAAACTAGATAAATTCCAAATATCATGTTGTTTCACCTTGTTCTCTCAATTGTCTTGTGCTTTGAACCCAGCTGCTGTTCTCTGAAGAGACTCAAATTAGCCTGAGTGGAAAGAACCTCAGAGACAGAGAGAGAGGTCATGAAGTTAGTAACCTAGATAGGTACCAGCATCCTTCTCCGGAGATGTGAATGAAGACACCTTCAAATGCTTTTAGCCTCAGCTATTGACCTCATCCTGAAGATTTTTCCAGCTAAGGCCCCAGACTTTGTGGAGGTGAGAGACGTCATTGCTTCCAGGTTTTGCTTGAATTTCTGACCCATAGAATCTGTGGGCATTTTATTACTAAAGTGGAGGATGATTTGTTAGACTGTCGCAAAGGATGGAACAGCAGTTACTCTACAAAATTCCTTGAGAAATTTCTGTTGAAACCTTGGGTCTACATAAAGCAATGGAATGAAGGTGTATCTGAATTTCCACCTGTCCCTGAGTTTTTATGGTACACACACTTACTTCATCATCTTCTTTGCAACAGAATTATAGGAATGTCCCACTAGATGTATTTACTGTCTCAAAGAATGCAGTCTGCTTCCTTCTTCATCACATTCTATCAAGTAAAATTGTCAACAGACAAAGGTTGGTTAAAAACCATCATTTCTATGTTAATATTATCCTCTTCAAAGTAGAAGAGTAAGGGTTTCTTTTTGCCAAGGGGCTTTTAATAGACCAAACACTCGCCGCTGTTTCATTTTGTTTGAGTACCTTATGGCAGAGCACTTCTAAATTCTCTTGTATGATATGGAATTTGTCCTTGGCTGACCTGGAGTGCAATATGCTATCGTATAATTACTTTCTGAGATCAAACATAAAGGGTAAGAACATGGCATCTTACGCCTGGTGTTCTTTCCTAAATCATTCTGGGCTTTCACCATATTTGATCCACTGCCAGTGATAATTATATGATCGTTTTCTCAGCTTATTGTTTCACTTTATAAATATTTCTTTAATCAAACTTATTAGGTTAGCTGTGTGACACCCAGAAAGCTCTTGGCAGCTAAGCAAAGCAGAAACAGAATCAGATTTATCATTCACTTCTGGGTCTGTCAAATGTAAGAAAGACTTCTTGCTTGGCCTTTGTGTCCTAAAGCTGATGTACAAAAATATATGGAAACACTATATTTTGGATTACTGACCTTTTTTTGTACAGTAGAGATAGAATACAAAAGTCATGCTTTCATCCTGTTTTCTAGAAGGAATTTTTGGTCCATAGGATACATAACTCAGGCAAATCTCAATATTTTAGCTACCTTCAACTATTAAAAGTGGTTAGTAAGGTCTGTAAAAAAATATTTTTCCTTAAAAATACAATATCACAACATAAAGAATAATTATCTTCATATAGCATTTAAAAATTGTTTGATCAGTGAAAGGTGTATGATTTCTCATTGTGTAAAAAAGTGCAACTTGTTTTTTACTAATACTTTCTTTTTATATTATTCTAGTGCTTCATTTCATTTCAGATCAAAGGTGATTAATGATTTATAGGCTGTTATTTTAAAGTTGATCATCTTTGTGACTTTTTGAAACTTTTTATTCCAAATAATAATAGAGTCACAATATCAAGGCCAATACTTTGATAATGTGTGTGGAGTTTTAAATGATTTTATTGCACGTAGGTTTACGTGAGGCTCACTACAACTGAGGTATAAAGCTATTCCACCATGATGGGAGTCTCCTCATTACCTTTTCTTTTTTTCCTCTATTTTCCCTAGTTCTGGTCATCACTCATTTAATTCCATTGGTTATTTGAAGAGTGTTATGAAAATGAAATCATACAGGGTGAAACCTTCAGAGGGTGTTTTTATCCATCAGAATGGCTTTAAGATCCATTCACAGTGTTCTATGGCCATATAGTTTGGTTCTATTCATTGTAGATTAGTAATCCATGGGCAGACCACAATTTGTTTAATCATTCACCTATTAAGGGATGTAATAGTTAACTCATCATGTCACTTGAGTAAGAAATGCTCAATGGCTACCGTAATATATGTTGCTATCTTTGAAATAGCTGTCCATGTGTGTTTACCTTTTAAAGAAATTTCCAAACTGTTTCTCACCAGAACTGTATAAAAGATCCTCTTTTCCTGCATTCACACCAGCATTTGATGCTGCCACTGTATTTTTTATTATTTATTCTAATAACTATGTAGTGCTATCTCACAGTGATCTTAATTTGCATTTCTATAGTGGACAGTGATGAACAACTTTTCATGTTTGTATTTGCCATTCATACACCTTCTTAAAAGAAATGTTCCATTATGTTTTTGTTGACTTTCTGATTGAATTGTTTGTTTTGATACTGTTGAGTTTCGGAGTTCTACATATAAAGTCTACTCCTTTCTTGAATATGTTGTTTGTAAATATTTTCTCCCAGTCTGTAGCTTGTCTTTCTTCCTATAAAGAGTTACATAAAATATTCTAACTTTCCTGAAATTTAATTAATGATTTTTTCTTTAATGGATCATGCTTTTGGTTATGCTGAAGAACTCTTCATCAAACCCTAGGCCTAGAAGATTTTCTCCTCTGTTAACTTTGACAAGTTTCATAGCTTTATGATTTGTATTTTCCTACAGTAATCCATTTTGAGTTAATTTGCATATAAAGCATAGAATATAAGTTTATTTTTTCCCTATGGAAATTAAATGGTTTTAGCACTATTACTTGAAAAGGCTATTCTTCCTCCTTTGAATTAAACATGCACCTTTGTCAAAAATCTATTTGCCATACTTAATTGATTCTATTTTGTGGTTCTTTATGCTGTTTCATTAACTTATTTTTTATTTGAAAGAGAATAAAACAAAAGGGGGCAGGACAGAGCAGATCAGAACAGGACAACATAGGCAACACAGTACTTTACATTAAGACAACTGGACATCAACAGTAGCTAACACCATGTCTCTTACTCTGCTATAGCTGAGCAAAGTTTCAAATACAATAATATCAAACATAACACAATAGTATAAAGCCATGCATAGAGTGAAAGAATTACGGGTCTTTCTGAACCGAATAACAGAAAATGATCAATGGGTACTATAATATCTCATTTTCGATTAAAAAAAATTTTGTTTAAACTATCACACATATTCAAATCCCAATAAGACACAATGGGATAGATAGAAGCAACGGTAGTAGAACAAATAAAGCATGGTAGGACTTTTAAGAAGGATGATATTGAATCAGCAATAGCCGTCATAATGCTTTGTTTTCTTCAAAACTGCTGCTCATATCATCACGCATGATATAGTCAAACAAATCTGGATAAAACGATTCCAACTGATGATTGAAAACTTTGAAAGACTTCAAAGCTATGAGATGGGGATTCATGCTTAC